>JASDQU010099738.1:358197-406502 GCA_032191745.1 Picea mariana
CCTGTGAACATTGCTATCTGATTCAAGTGCTATTTCTGTTCAAGTGCTATTTCTGTTGCTATTTCGTATATCATTTTTGTGTATTGTGAAGATTATGCTGGATATTTCACTGTTATTCTGTTATTTCTAGCATTTCGTTTCTGTTCTGCATATTTTATATATCTGGTATCTTGCATGCTCCTCCTCCTGAGCTTTCAATTCCTTCATGACTTGGAATATTTCAATGTTTCGAAGGTCTCGGCCTTCGATTTATCTCCTCTGAGCCTTACAACTTTGGGTCTTGCCTACGTTCTGGAAATGCTATCTCTCCTGAGCTTTGGCAATGAAACTAGACTTCAGCTCTATCACATTCCTTGCACTCTGCACGCAGCTTCATGTTATCTCTTTTGAATTTTTCTAAGTCTTGGACCTCGAAGTGTCTCATCTTGTTGTTCCTTTCTGTTGGAACTGTGTGCACAAACGTACTATTCTTCTTGATCTTCTATCAATGCTCAAATGTCTAAGGGACTTGACCCTTGTATTGCCCTTCAGAGGAAAATTTGGTGCCCTTCTGGCAACCTCCTGCCCAAGCACACCTTGCTGAGCTTACAGAGTATTCAACAACTTTGTAAGTATCTTCCTCCGACACTTCTCTTATCTTTGAACTTGAAACAAAGTTCTTATCATGCACTCCTTGCACTTGCTCAATGCCCACCTAGTAGAGCTCTACGGAACCTTCAGTAGTTCTGATTCTCTATTCCTTCTTTGATGAGTCTTACCTCCAAGGTGTTCAACAACCTTAAGGATCCTCTTTGAATTATTGATCACTCTGATGCGCCTTCCTGGCACATTCTTCCCTAACTCCACAGTGTTCAGATGCGCACTTCTTATTCTGGCTACAGAACTTCCAATGTTCTATTGTGCACTCCTTGCACAGCCTAAAGAACCCAGAATGATACAACAAACTCAAACAAATATAGAGAAATCTATCTTCCTACTGTAAATGAAATTAATCATCCATCTACAACATTCATTCATGAAATACATAAACACATGAACAATAATATACATGAAAACTGGCCCCCGGGGGGGCAGCTCAATTGGCAAGTGCCATGAAAATGAAGTTCCATGAGGTTTCGAGTTCACTTCTCCCCGACTTACAATGTGTTCCACGTAAGGGGCATCGTGGGCACAACTCGAGGTTATAGTGGTAGCAGTTGGATAAAACGGCCATGTGTAACGCGAGCAGGTGCCCAACTAGTTGCTGATTCCGCCAGACATAAAATATATATATATATATACATGAAAACTGTTTTTCTATTATCTCTTTGTATCTATACAAACATTTACAAAAAAACTGAACTCCAACAGAGTCCCAGTTCTCTCAATATCTCTCTCTCTCTCAGAACTTCTAAGACCTCCTAAGGCCTCCCTAACCTTTGAGATCTCTCTCTCCTTACAAAAGAGGGCTCCACGAGCTTATCCTGTCCACCGCCTTAGTTTCATTAATGTCTTAGTTAAGACACCATACTCCTACGGCTCCACTACAGTGAATTACATTCAATGGCTATCTAGTCCAGATCGGATCTAGATCTCATCATCCTGTCAACCACTAAGGTGACACCAACTCTTGCCTGCACAAAGACATGGCTTTGGCTCTTCGAGCCTTACAATATTTAATTGCATTAAATACCTTTGAATTTGAAAATGAGGGCAAAAATGAGAGGGTTGACGCCTCTCCCCTCCTTGAATGCCCGTTGATGTGTTGTCTCACTAGCGTGTCACTGGGTTGCAACGATGCTCCTGCATCATAACGATAACCTTCTTTGGAATTTATTTATTTTTAAATAAGGTTAAGCTCCATTTTGACCTATTTAATTATTTCCAAATTTCTTTTGGCTTGTTTTAAAATGTCCAAAATTCCTTTAACACAAATTCATCATGGTCAAAGTTTCCATTTATCCACTTGGAAATATAATTTAAAAAAACACACCCACAAAATATAAAAAACAATTTTAGTGAAATAAAAAAAAAGTTCTTATCATAAATACCAATGTTGTTTTGTTAAATTATGTGTATTCCTACATTTATATATCAAATTAATTTAAGTTCATTAAATAATTTTATTTAATATCGTTGAAAATCTTTAGTGAACCTAAAATTCATTATTAAATTGTTATTGTTCATCTACTGATGGATTTGCGGACTTATAGGTGATGAATTTTATTAACCTCTAATCCACTTGTTAGTTAATGTCGATCTGGCTAGCGGATTTTTGTATTTATCTCGGATAAATTTTACTTTCCTCTTGCTATTAGCATAATGATTGTTTATCGTGGTATATTTTAAAAAATAGTTATTAATCATTATTATTATTTATTGAGTATTTTTTAAAAAAAATAATAAGAAATTAATTTAAAAGAAAAAGAAATTAATATAAAATTAATTTAAGATTTATGTATATTCTTGATATTTAAATGTGAAATTAATTTAAATTTATTAAATAATTATATTTAATATGATTGAAAATCTTTATTGGACCTAAAATTGATTATTAAATTGTTATTATTCATCTACTTCATGGATTTGCGTACTTATTGGAGATGAATTTTATTAACTTCTAATCGACTTGTTCGTTAATTATTTAATATCATTGAAAATCTTTAGCGGACCTAAAACTCATTATTAAATTGTTATTGTTCATCTACTTGATGGCGGACCTAAAATTCATTATAAAATTGTTATTGTTCATCTACTTGATGGATTTGCGTATTTAACGGAGAGGAATATTGATTTTTTGCGTATTTAACGGAGACGAATTTTGCGTTCTTCAAGTTTGCTATTAGGATAGTGATTGTTTATCTTGGTTTTTTAACGTGGTATATTTTAAAAAATAATTATTAATTATTATTATTTTTTGAGTTTTTGTTTTGTTTTATAAGAGAAGGTCACTATGAGTCGTAATGTTATTTGACACTAATATTATTTGATCAGGATAAGAAGAAGTTTGTCACTATTAGTCATAATGTTATTTGATATTAATAATAAACCATTTCAAAATTGAATCGAGAGTCTATCTACAAAAATGTCAAACAACATTATGATTAACCAGTTACAAATTCATAATCATTTTTATTGTTATAGTTTTTGTTATGATGATAATTAATGTTCATTGACATTAAAATTGGTATATTAAATAAAAAATAATATATGTAAGTAATGATAAATTCATTTTAATTAATTAATAAAAATTTATTATTAAATTTATTTATAATTTTTATTGTAATTAATAAATTTAAATTTTAAATAAATTTATATTTTCAAATAATTATTATTAAAATAATGGAAATTTTTTTAAGTTATAATTATTATTAAATATTAATGAGTAATAGAAATTTAAATTTCATTATTGTTTAACTTGATAAATAATAATAATAATAATAATCTAATTTTAAGGACAAGGTCAAGACACACACTAAATTGGTGTATGAGATCTTCTTGTTTGTGGGATAAATAACCCCCCTCCATCCCCTTGTTTGTGGGACAAATAACGCCCCTCCAACCCCTTGTTTGTGGGACAAATAACCCCCCTCCAGCCCCCTCCGCACATACCTACCCTACCACCTCTAGACCTCCTACCCTATCCGCCTCTAGATTTGAACTTGTGACCTCCTAAAAGGTATACATACCAAAATGCCCTTTGGATTTGAACTTGTCACCTCCTAGAAGGAAACACATGTTCTTAACCATTAGGCCCACTCAGGCTATATAATAATAATAATAGTAAAACATGAATAATAATAATAATAATAATAATAATCTATTTTTAAGGTCATGGTCAAGCAAGACACCAAATTGGTGTACGAGACCCCCTTGTTTGTGGGACAATGGACTCTGTCCGCTCAACAATTTGACTGGTAAAGTCTACTGAGGTATACATACCCTACTTGCGTGAGGCCCACTCGTGTTGTATTAAGATAATTACAAGTACCTCCTTTACATATTTCCTTTGATTTACATGGCACTTACCGATCCGTCTACATTGTGCAGGCTAGATGAATTATTACTTGGATTTTCCTCATGTGTATATATATATAATTTATGAATACAAATAACATGTATATTTAACAAGATCTAAATAGACTTAGAATACTTACCTTTTTCAAGATCTAAATAGACTTAGAATACTTATCTTTTTCAAGTGAAATAATGAAATAATCCCCCCTCGCTTTCTATATATATATAATTAGTGAGATGAAATTTGTTTGACTAACCCAAATTACATATCAGGATATTGTGCTTCATATTGTAACAACCTAGAATATGGAATAAAGTGTTGAATAGATACATGCATTTATTATAAAAGTAAAACATTATCCTTGCTAAGTGAACTCTGTTGTCAGTTTCCTTCCATCCTAAAAATTTAGGAATTTAGGATAAATTGTTAGGCACATGTTCATATTTAGAAAGGATGAAAATTATGTTAGTTGAGTGTTCTATTTCATGAATATCACCACTTTTCCCTTTTAGGATACACTTTTAGACAGATACATCTTTCTAGTAACAAATACTTATTATTGTTAAGTTAGTTTTTTCATCCATTTTCATATACATGTATATATCTTAGAGAAAATAATTATCAATGTTCGGTTAGCTTTTGATGCATTTTCTTGCCACATAATATATTTATTTCCTATTTCTATCAACTACATTTTCTATAAATGAAAATGTTCTCAAATAAATAATACATTATTTAATGGTAAATTTAAAGAGTGAGGGGAACATATTAAAGTGTTAGAAAAAAATGTTAATTATGATAAATATAAGCTTACAAGAATAAATATTGTATATTAATATCTGGAAAATTTTCATTCCAATATGTATAATAGTTTATATTTCATCTATAAATTGTGATTGATATTCTACTATAACATTTTCTTGCCACATAATATATTTATTTCCTATTCCCATCAACTACATTTTCTATAAATGAAAATGTTCTCAAACAAATAATACATTATTCAATGGTAAATTTAAAGAGTGAGGGGAACATATAATAGTTGATGCATTTTCTCACCACATAATATATTTATTTCATATTCCTATCAACTACATTTTCTATAAATAAAAATGTTTTCAAATAAATAATACGTTATTTAATGGTAAATTTAAAAAGTGAGGGGAACATATTAAACTGTTAGAAAAAAATGTTAATTATGATGAAATATAAATTTACAAGGATAAATATTGTAGATTAATATCTGGAAAATTTTCATTCCAATATGTATAATAGTTTATATTTCATCTATAAATTGTGATTGATATTCCACTATAACATTTTTTCACAACAAATCTTATAATATTCTATAATATTTTACTATGCAATGTTCATTTATTGATTGCGAATTTAAGATTACTAGTTTAAAGACAGAAGAAAATACAATGCCAAATGAGAAGAAGATGTACCTTGTGAAAATACAATATGCGAAAATCCAAAATACAAGGTGACACCTATGTTGTGCTCTTTTCTTCACAATCATAAAATGAAATACAAATAAAGGAGAAGTCACTATGCAGTTTTGATGGACACAACATAGTTCCCATCAACACTATGACAAATATGGCTACTACATGATCTTTTATTTCTTATGTTATACTTCATCATCTCACTCTTAATTCTCTATTCCCCTATAGAATAGTGCTCGATACAATAACAATGCAACTCCTTTTTGTAGGGGACTATTATTTAACATAGCTTGATCTCCATATAGGGTCAGGGTTAGGGTTTTGGAACCTCTATAATAATGTTGAATATATATCTATCACTAGCTTCACATGTGTTATTAATGTGAGCTAATGTGGCACCCACTCACTACCATGGTGGTCAATAGGATGCATTACTTTTTTATTTAGATGTATGAGCGTAATGAAATGAAGCAAAAATCTATAACATTAACACATAGATACAACACACAATAACAAAGATACAATGAAGCTTAAATGCTATTAAATAAAGAAATATTTTGAAACTATAACAATGAAGAATGAAACTATCTTTCTCAAATAGTGGTAGCTAATGTATAAGATGAGATGTGGCGGCTACACGTATTCTCCTAAGCACATTACAATGATTCTTAGAGGCCTTTTTAGCATCAAGAAGTAATCATAAAAAACTGGACATCCAAAAAGCCAGCCCTAGGAGATGAAGCGCTAACAATCAAGTGGGCCCCGATGGGCTAAGTTGGTACATTAACTTCTCGAGGTCATAACTTTTGCATACGATCGTTGTTTTAGGTGCATGGTAGCCCATTGGAAATGTATATCCAAGGAAACAAATGTTTTCATCACACTCTAACTCTATCGATATTGTGATTGTGGCGAGCCCAAAAAATGTTGTTTAGGGCCTCAAAATGGACCATGAAGTTTAGGACCCAAAAGGATAGAAAAAAACTGCCAATATGAAAATTGTATTTGAGCCAGTTGGAAGAGGTGGGTGGCCACCGATATCCACTTGGACCAATTCTTCCCTCTTAGGAATAAATTTTCTCCATTGTTTTGAGTTGCCCCATCAGATAAATAATTTTTTTGTGGAATTTGGCCTCGGGTGCGTCACTTGCCTTGGTGCAAGAGTTTCCCCTCTTTGATAACACAATAAAGATGAAGCTTATGTTGGAGACTACCCTTGACCTATGTTTCCATGATATGATCAGTGGATTCATGTTCCATGCAGTCAAGTTTGAGCTCTCTTGGTGTCAATTGTTTTGCTATCTCTAAGGTATCAAATAATTGTGGAAATTATGGTCGAAGGAGGTCCATATTAAACATTGGGAGCAAGCCAAGGAAGAGGGGAATATTGAGCTCAAAATGATTGTCACCCACAACCTTGGTGATGGTGTAAGGTCCATAGTGGAGTGTATGAAGCTTCTGATGGGGTATTATAAGGTGTTATTTCTACAAATGCAGCCAAAATTTATCTCCCACCTTAAACTTGTGTGGTGTTTCTTGTACTTAGCATTGGAATTCTACAAAATATCCCAAACCTATTGGCAGATGTGTTGTATTTGTTCAATCAAGTAGTTCGATTTTTCATATTTGGTTTGAGTATGGGACGGTTCTTCCCGTGTGGACGCAAGGGGTAGTGTAACATCCATGGGACCCAGTTATTGAGATCCCAACCCCAAATGAAAGGGGATGTGTCCAATTGAGCTATGTATGGATCTATTGTAACTAATTTGAACACATGGAAGACACTTATCCCATGTGCATGGATGCTTGGAATTGTACATGCACAAGATATGCATGATCATCATGTTGATGACCTTAGTTTGGCCATCCATTTGGGGGTGGAAGGAAGTGGATTTGGTGAGCTTGGTGTCCAGTTGTGACCAGAAAATCAACCAAAATGTGTTGAGAATCCAACTATCCTGATCTAAGACGATGGTTTGTGGTATCCAAAAATGTACCGACACTTGTTCGAAAAAGAGTTTGGTAGTGAATTTCACTGTGATTCTATTCTTGCAAGAGGCCATAATCACCATATTGTAGCAATGTCTGTAGGATTTTAGCATCTCTAGGTCGCATGTCCAGAGGATTGTAGCAATGTTGTTAGTGATTCAACTAGAAGTCGAATGAGGTAGTCAACGATGGGGTTGGTGCTCCCTATCCTATACTTGATGTTGAGATGGAACTCCTCCAAGTATGTCGACCACATTTGATGGCGGTAATTATACAATTTTTCATGTGTCTGCATGAACTACAAAGGATTTTGACCATTTTGGATGGTTGAATCATTCCTTAGAATGCAATGCCTCCACTCGTGGTAATTTTGTACAATGTAGTATATTTATTTTTAATAAGTGGGGTACTTAAAAATAATCTTTGATAGTGTCTCACTACGATAGGCCATGAGATTCCCGTGCTTAGTAAGAATTGCACACACAACATATTTGAAGCACTTGTAATAATATCAAAAGGTTTTTCAGGTTGGGTAATGAGAGCCTCGCAACTGAGCACAATCACTTCTTCAAATCATCAAATGATTGCTTTTTTTATTGTCCCCTCATGAAATTTTCCTTTCTACCAATCCTAGTCACTTGGATAAGGGTGTTAGAATATAGAAAACGGTGTGCTCGTTTTACCATTGATGATTCCATCGTCACCTAACCATAGGCCGAAGCCACCCTCTGAGCAGCTTAACCTTGACAGAGAATTACTCCAGAAGAAAACCCTAGGCTAGATAGCCAAACAAAGGGTAGTGCACCTTTCCCCAAGGATAGCGAATCACAAAGAGTTGATCAGATAGTAAAAACCCTAGTCAAGAGATAGTCAAGCCAATACTGAAACTACTAGTTGTTGCACCTGCACCTACAACTCTCCTCCACACATGCACACCAAACTGGGAACTGAAATTCTGAGATGCTACCAAATAAGAACTGGCACCCTGTATTTATACTGGTTCTGCCAGATTTGTTGGGGCTGACTTCCTGTTCTGGATTTCTATCTGTTCAATATATTATTATTATTTCTGGTCGACTTCTTCTCTTGGAGGCTAATAACCTAATATAAATTATCTTCTTGAGTTGACAAGACTTCTAGGGTTATTAGCCAACTCATTAGGGTTTTCTCTTTCTTTCTAGAGTCTTCTATCCTCATCAGGTTCACACGTGGAGGTAAATACATCCCACAACTACCATAATATTAACACTCCCTCCTAGCTAGGGAGGTATTTACAGGTAATGGACTTGAGCACAAAACATACCATTTACTCGGTAGCATCAATATAGTCATCTAGACTATTTCATGACTAGATCATGAGAATCACCATCACCATCAGCTGCATCATCTCTAAAAAACATACTTCATTTGAGTAATTAGACATGATGCTGGATAAGTCACTCTCACCATAGAGTGATACAAGAGCCACTCTTATAATCTAGAGGAGTAAATGCTCTGAACCAATTTCCGTCTGGAAAATATCTGTTCATCATTCATTTCGATGGTGATTATTTCCAATAAAATGTTGATAGTCTTCAAGGAAGTTAGAACAAAAATAGAACACAACCGTGTCTATCCATAGTAGTACATAACTACAATCTAGTGGTTCACTACCACACCAAGTAACACACAATTACTTGATAAACAATATATGGTTGCGAAGAGTGGAACATATCCACCATAGTAGTCCTGCATTCTTCATAACAAACATCTAATAGCAACCTGCATAGAAACAATGTTATGATATATACTTAATTATTTGGGCCAATCTTTCACTCACATATGTGAGCTCTGAAAGAATGTTTTCCTCACGAACAGTGGAACATATCCATCACAGTAGTATATCTCTACTGTCTGGAGATAGGTAGTCTCCATAACAATCATATGATTCCATTCTACACAGAAAATATTGTTAAAAATAAATTGAATCATCTAGGCCAAACTTTCACTCATGTTTGTGAGATTTGAAAGAATATCTGCCCTAATCAACAATGGGTTATCTTCCCTATTCTTCTCAAACAAGGAAGAAGGATTGTTTCTGATTTCTGAGCATCGACCATTCCTTTCCCTGGGCCATTCTTCCTACACTAATCAAAGTGCACCCTAGACATCATGTATAAACCCTAAGGAATGTCTGAGTCTGGAACATTCCTCACCCTGGGCAATTCCTCCTACAATAATCAAAGTGCACCCTGGAGAGAATGTATAAACCCTAAGGAATGTTTGTCCTGGACCATTCCCCACCCTGGGCCATTCCTCCTACACTAATCAAAGTGCTCCCTGGAGAGAATTTATAACCCTAAGGAATGGATGTCCCTGATTGCTGAGCCTAGACCATTCCCCACTCTGGGCCATTCCTCCTACACTAATCAAAGTGCACCTTGGAGAGAATGTGTAAACCCTATGGAATGACTGTCTAGACCATTTCCTCTATTAACCACAAGAGGAAAAGACTGTCCTAGACCAACCTCCAAAACAAACCATTCGTCATGTTAACCACAATGAGAAATTGCTATCTGGCGAGGCGGGCCAGCCTTCTTGAGTAACCCTCAAGAAGAGAGACTTCCCTAGACCACTCCCTATGTTAACCAAAATGGGAATTTGTTGTCTATGATATATCAGCAATCAAAATACTTTCCATGTTAGCCACAATGGAAAGTCACTGTCCATCAAAAAATCTCAATCCACTTTCTGAACAGGAAAGCATGTGTCCAAGATGGATTATTTTTCAAATTTAAGGATGAATCTCTTCAATAATGTTTTCAGTGCTCCCTCCTAACTTGGAGAGTCATTTATTCCTTTTTACATAATAAGGAAGTTGTTTCCACGAGCTCCATCTTGAGTACACAAACTCTTTCATCTTGGATAGAAGTTTTACCAAAATGTATGCTTATCTACTCATCTGTGGAGATATGTATCGGAGAATCATTTTCTCCTTTCTGAACCTCATCATGGATAATGTAATGTTTGATTTCAAATGTACTTTAGTCTAGAACACTGTGAAGGCTTCATGTAGATCTAAATAATAGATTATGGTATGGTATGGTATGGTATGGTATGGTATGGTATGCATTTGCATTGGAAATGTCAATGCACAATTTCCATTGGCATTTCCAATGCCAATGCATACAATACCAATGCATGCCATTTCCATGTAATACATACCATGCTAATGAAATGCATACCATACCAATGCATACCATACCATACCATGCCATGGTATGATATGCTATGCTATGCTATGGTATTTTATGCTCTGGTATGCAATGGTATGGTGTGGTATGCTAGGCATTGGGAATGGTATGCATTGCTAGGGTATACATTTCCTTTCCATTTCCTTGTATGGTGTGCATTGACATTGCATTCCATACCAATGCAATTCAACCATACCAATTCATACCATTTCCATTGCAAATGCATACTATTGCGAATGCATATTATTATCATTGCCAATGCATAACATTGCTATTTCAAATACATACCATACCATTTCCATTGTGATTGGCAATGCCAATGCATACCATACCATACCATACCATTGSMTATSCATACCATACCATACCATACCATTTCCAATGCATACCATACAATGGAAAGGCAATGCATRCCATTGTATGCATTATATGCYATGCATTGGCAAGGGTATTTTATGGTATGGTATCGTATGCATTGGCAATGGAAATGGAAATGGTATGCATTTTCTTGCCATTTTTGTGTATGGTATGCTTTGGAAATGGTATGGTATGCATTGGAAATGGAAGTGGAAATAATATGCATTGGCAATAGTATGTATTTGCAATGGAAATGGTATGAATTGGTATGGTTGAATTGCATTGGTATGGAATGCAATGTCAATGCACACCATACAAGGAAATGGAAAGGAAATGTATACCCTAGCAATGCATACCATTTCCATTGCAAATACATACTATTGCCAATGCATATTATTGTTATTGCCAATGCATACCATTGCCATTTCAAATACATACCATGCCATTTCCATTGTGATTGGCAATGCCAATGCATACCATACCATATCATACCATTTCCTATGCATACGATACCATACCATACCATTTCCAATGCATACCATACAATGGAAAGGCAATGCATACCATTGTATGCATTATATGCTATGCATTGGCAAGGGTATTTTATGGTATGTTATCATATGCATTGGCAAGGTTATTTTATGGTATGGTATCATATGCATTGGCAATGGAAATGGAAATGGTATGCATTTTCTTGCCATTTTTGCGTATGGTATGCTTTGGAAATGGTATGGTATGCATTGGCAATGGAAGTGGAAATGAAAATGGTATGGTAGGGTATGGTATGGTATGGTATCCATTGGAATTGGAAATGACAATGCATACCATACCATTTCTATTTCCATTGCCAATTCCAATGCATACCATACCATACCATTTCCAATGCATAGCATACCATTTCCATTAGCATTGCCAATGCCAATTTATACGATACCATACCATACCATAACATACCATTTCCAATGCATAACATACCATTTCCATTTCCATTTCTAATGCTAATGCATATCATACCATACCATACCATTTCCAATCCATACCATACTAACATACACAACCACCTCCTCTGCTAGGGATTTTGTGACCTCTAGACTTTGGATATTCCAACTCCCCGAACCGAATCGGTTCTTTGGGCCTTAAATAGAACCTGAGTAATTTATACACTCACATAGGTCCCCTTGATTTCATGTATAATTTCAAGACACTTACAACTCCACTCTCTGACACTTGGCGACACCGATTCATGAGTACTAGTCTTGCGTTAGAATCCTTCTCCACTATGTGACCTCAGGCTATGACCTCGAGCCAACCCTTCACCACTTCATGCTTCACCAATACTGCAATATCCTCATGTGTTTCCTTCCAAAACAACCTTTTCTAAATTCACGGGTCTTTTCCAAGTGCCTCCCTAGATCTGACAGTTGAGCTATGCCTCGGGTTTCAGGACTTCACGAAACTTCACCAACTCCACACTTACTTCTTCTGAATATCATATTCCCAGATTCTCTAGTAAGATTCCATGCATATCTTCATAGCCAATAGTTATATTTTCCTCGTGACTTCGCGACTCCGGTGATCCTATCTCTTCAACACTTCAAATTTATCCAAACTCCAAAATATTGAAACATCTAGCGACTTGCCTTCGTGCAATTCCTCATAGATTTGACGGTCTAGAATGATCCCAATCCCTCCTAAAATTATCTCTATTAACTGAGTCAGAGAAACCTCAAAGGAATCCTTCCTTAAAATATTTCTTGTTGTTCTTACTCTTGAACTTTCTCCCTTTGAATAGTCCTTTTGACACTTATCCGAATGTCAGCTTGTGCACACCTTACAATAGGTCCTCCTCTAAAATCCAACCACTCTANCTCTTCAACACTTCAAATTTATCCAAACTCCAAAATATTGAAACATCTAGCGACTTTCCTTCGTGCAATTCCTCATAGATTTGACGGTCTAGAATGATCCCAATCCCTCCTAAAATTATCTCTATTAACTGAGTCAGAGAAACCTCAAAGGAATCCTTCCTTAAAAGATTTCTTGTTGTTCTTACTCTTGAACTTTCTCCCTTTGAATAGTCCTTTTGACACTTATCCGAATGTCAGCTTGTGCACACCTTACAATAGGTCCTCCTCTAAAATCCAACCACTCTATGGAAAAATTTAGCTAGTCCTCCTGAAATTCAAAATCAAAAGACTCGATTACACAGTGCTTGTGGATAACTTCCTTCACGACATCTCTCTATAACTTTCTGAGTCGAAATGGAATCTATCAATGCACACTTTGTGAATTCGATGCACTCCTTGCATGCATAAGGTTGATGTTATCGCTTTTGATCTTATGAGTCAAAACATATCCTTTGAATCCACTCTTTCCAGATTCTATGCACACTTTCACTTTCTCGTAGAAGAGAAATAATTGAAACTAACCTAAATCTTCATAAGTTCATACATTTAGCCATCTAAATGCATACATAAACACAAGACCAAGAAATAAGAGACAATTCCAAATAAACAAAAAATATACCATTCTTTCATTTAAATATACACATCAATACCATACATTTGGCACAATGATCCCCTGTTATATTCATTCACTGAAATATACATATGTTCATACACTACTCCAGTAACTTTTGCAGCAACTATCTATAGCCTAAGAACAACTCATCAACAATAATTTCCACAACCTTCTATGCACAACAATACAAAGATTTATAAAAGAGGGATCTTCAAGTTCTTCCCTCCAATGACTTTGAAGCTATCCTATCGAATTAAAATATATCAACTACTTAGAATTTATTAGAATAAATATTTGTGACAGACATATCATATCGAACACATTAAATCTATACTACACTGAACTATATTAGAAGAAAACACATTATCTGATGTCTTCATGAACCATCCACCTCTAGAACATTTAAGATGTTATTTAATTACAACTCTTTTAAAAATATTTCTGTGATACACATTCTTCAAAAATTTAAACTTCTTCAAAATGTGCGCTGGTGCACCTAGTTGTCTTTCACTTATGCTTTGTTGGCGATGCTCCTGCATCATACTCCTCTTGCTGAAAAATTCATGGAATCATGTCCATGAGCTCTTGCAATGAATTTCCATGCTTCTGTATATCCTCTTCATTTACCCAAATGGCATCTTCTATTGTTTGTCCTTTCCACTTTACCAAATATTCAAAATATGTTTTCCTTCTGGTCTTCTTACCAATTTGTTGATCTATGATCTGCTCCATCTCTGACTTCTCTGCTACATCCACATTATTTTTCCACTGGATCTCCTTATGATCTTCAGATCCTACAATTCCATATTCCCTGTAAGGATACAAGTCTACAATGTTGAATATCGGTGATATACCCACATCTTCTGGTAGCTCTATCTCATAATCATTCTGACCAAATTTTCTTAGCATTTTGCACGGTCCAATCTTCTTCAACGTTAATTTATTATATGTTCCTTTTAGAAACCTTTCCTTTCTAATATGTGCTATAACTTGATCTCCAACTCCAAATTGAAGTTTCCTCCTATGTTGATTAGCTCTGCATTTGTATTCATTGTTGTTCTTCTTCAATTGGTCCTTGATCTGAAAATGAAGTTCTTGCATTTATGTAGCGAAGTCTTCAGCTCCAATGCTCCTAAATTCACTCTTATCCATATATCTCAACTCTCTCACTCCCCTTGGATTTATTCCATACACTATTTGAAATGGAATTTTTCCAGTACTTTGGTTCGCTGAGTCATTATATGCAAAATCCGCTTGTGATAGAATTTGATCCCACTGGCTATGGTGCTTTGTGACCAAAATCCTCAACAAATCTCCTAAACTTTGATTCACCACCTCAGTCTCTCCATATATTTGAGGGTGATATGCAGAATTAAAGGATAGTGTTTTTCCCAACTTCTTCCACAATGTTCTCCTGAAATGACCCACAAATTTGTTATCCCTGTATGAAATAATACTCCTGTCCAATCCATGGGGTCTTACAACTTCCTTGAAGAACAAGTTAGCAACGTGTGTTGCATAAATAGTCTTATGGCAATGGATAAAGTATGCCATCTTTGAAAATATTTCAACTACCACTAATATAGAATCACTTATTGTTTGTTTCCTTGGCAATCCCAACACAAAATCCATGCGTATTACATCCCAAGGCCTCTCTGGAATAGGCAATGGGTGATACAATCCAATATTCTTCTTCTTCCCTTTTGCATGCTGGAAACTCCTACATATGTTCACAAAAATTTTCACCTACGCTCTCATACCTGGCCAATAATATGAACTATTCAACTGTGCAAAGTTTTTTCCATGGCCGAAATGTTTGGCTAGACCTCCACTATTATTTTCCTTCAACAAATTCTCCCTCATCGAACACTTTGGTATGCACAACTGACACATCAACCCATCGTGAATCATATATACAACCCACTCACTTTTTCTATGAGAACATGATTCACACATGCTTTGTATGCTTCCTTGAAATCTAGATCACTATGATACATTTCCTTAAGGTGATCAAACCCCAAGGTCATCACTTGAAATTTCTCAATGCATCAACAACCTTGTTAACATTACCAGAAATATGTTTCATGACAAAAGTGAAATTTTTCATAAGATCTATCCATTTGGTATGTATTTGGTTTAACTTCTCTTATTTGGTTAGGAATTGTAAAGTCTGATTATCGCTATAAAAAACAAACTCTTTTGAAATGAGATAGTTCCTTCATTTCTTCAAGGCTTGAATTATGGAATAGAACTCTTTATCATATGTAGAGTATTTCCTTTTAGCATTTTTCAACTTCTCATTAAAATATGCAATATGCCTATTATCTTGGCTTAAGACCGCTCCAATTGCAACTCCACTCACATCACATCTCACCTAAAATGTCTTCCCGAAATTCGGTAATACCATAATCAGTTGTTTTGTTATCTTATCCTTCAATATGTTGAAGCTCCTCTAAGCCTCTTCTCTCCATTTTAAAGACTTATGTCTTTTATTCACTGTATCCATCATTTGTGGACCAATCTCACTAAAATTTATGATGAACTTTTAGTAAAAACATGTTAATCCATGGAAGCTTCTTAACTCAAATATACTCCTTGGTGATGACCATTCTCTAACTACTTTCACCTTCTTGGGATCCATCTTTAGTTCATTCAAAGAGATCACAAAAAATAAATAAATGAGATATGTCTTAATGAAAGAGGAATTATTTAAATTGATCAACAACTTCTTTGACTGTAACCTCTTCATCACTAATGTTAGGTGCCTCAGATGTTCTTCTTCAGTTTTACTAAAGACCAGTATATCATCCAGATATACGATCACAAACCTGCCAATAAAGTCTTTCAATACTTCATTCACCAATATCATAAAATTTCTTGGGGAATTCGTTAAGCCAAATGAAATAACAACCCATTCATACAATCCCACATTTGTCCTAAAGGTTTTTTTCCACTCATCACCTTCTCTCATCCTTATCTGGTGATATCCACTTTTAAAATCTATTTTTGAAAAAAAGTTCGCTCCACTTAAACAATCCATTAAGTCATCCATCCTCGATAATGG
Organism: Picea mariana; assembly: GCA_032191745.1. Classification (NCBI taxonomy): domain Eukaryota; kingdom Viridiplantae; phylum Streptophyta; class Pinopsida; order Pinales; family Pinaceae; genus Picea; species Picea mariana. Next base: position 374,806 of record JASDQU010099738.1, read on the forward strand.
AAATCTGTACCTAATGGTGATCTTATTTATGGCCCTTGAGTCTGTACACATTCTTCATCCTCCATCCTTCTTCTGACTCAACACAGTTGGTACTGCGCATGGACTCCAACTTTCTCTGACCAAACCTTTGTCTAGCAGATGATGAACCTATCTTTTCACCTCCTCATTCTCTTGAAGTGTGAGTCTTTACGCTACTTTATTTGGAAGGCTTGATTCAAAAAAATTCTCTAACAACTCCTGAATCTCTTCAGGAAAATTCTCCATAGAATTACTTGTAAGGATAACTTTCGGCTTCCTTACTATAAATAATTGAATCTACTATTCTTTCTTAACTTCAATTGGGAGTTCCTTCCCACTCATGAGAAGTACGCTCATGATGGCTTCTTCCTTAACCTTCTTCTCTTCAATTGGGAACAACATATGTGTCCTACCATTATTCTCCAAGTTATAAGTATTTATTCTCCCATCATGAGTGACGTTCATGTCATACTACCATGGTCTTCCCAAAAAAACATGACATACATCCATGGGAATCACATCACATAGAATTTCATCTCTATATCCTCCCATTTTAAATTTAACCAGGCATTTTTTAGCGACTGTTCCCTGATGACCTTTCTGCAACCATGAGACTTTATCCGACGTTGGATGTACAATCATCTCTAGATATAATTTTCCACCACCTTTGTGGATACTAAGTTATCAGTTCTCCCATTGTCAATTATCACCTTTCATACTCTGTCTTTAGTTTTGCAAGATATCCTAAACAAATTGTTCCTGTGCATTGTATTTTCAACCTTTGGCTCTGGATTTAAGAGAAATTTCGTGATCATCAAAGGTCTCCCATATTCTACACCCTTTGCCTCAACATATCACTTATGTGCTTCAGAAATGTGAGCTTCACCTCCTTCTTTATTTCTCTTGGGACATTCCCAAGACATGGGTCCTACCTTTCCATAGGAATAACACTTTATCTCACCTCCTATACCTCTTCCTCTTCCTCTAGGAAAATAGTTTCTACCACAACTTTGCCTTCCTCAAGAACTTCCTCCTATTTTAGAGTGACTATGTGGTTTCTCTACCTCACCCTTCGGTTTCTATGCCTTGTCATGGGAAACTACTTTTCCTTTGTTCAGGCTTCTACCTTTGATTTGTTGACTTTACTTCCTAGATAACTTCTCCTATGATTTCAGTGCAATATGGTACGCATCCTCCACTATATTTACGGTCATCATGCTGATTTCGTCCTGGATATCATATCTCAGGCCATTGATGTATCTGGAAAATTTTTCCTCATATCTCTCTTTTTGTCCAACCCTGATGTTCAGTCTGTAGAGCTCTTCCATATACTCCTTCATATTCATTCCTTTCTGTTTTGGGTTCTGCAATCTACTAAACATATTTATCTAGTATTCCTTGGGTATGAATTTCTCCTCTAGCTTGGCTACCATTCGATCGCAACTCTTAATATTTTTCTTACCTTTTATTCTCCTATTAGCCTGCAGTTCATCCCACCATAGTTTTGCATTCCTTTTCATCCTAGTGACAACATGTTTCACATTTTTCTCATCATCGACATATTGATAGTGTAAATACTTTTCCATTTCTCATATCCAATTAAGCAATTCTTCTACGTCTAAATTACCTTCATACATTGGGATGCCTATCTTTTCTCTAGCTCACAACTTAACAACCACTTTCAGCAAGCACTCTTCCGAAACATCCTCCACTATAGCTTCTTCAACTTCCAATTCTTCAATTTCTCCATAACGAGCGTCTCCAACATCATGCCCTCTCCTTTGTGTTGTTTCCCTGGAATCCGCCTTGCACACAGTTCCCTCATCTCCCTTTCCATAGCACTATTTTCTACGGGCGACTCTACATATCTCCTAGGTAGCATTTTTATGATGTATCTGATACCACACGATGATACCAGCCTACGTCTTTGTCTCCTTTACCTACATAAGTCAATTATATATCTTCTATGATACCACTCTGACATACACAACCACCTCCTCTCATGGGGATTCTGCGACCTCCTGACCTTGGATCTTCAAACTCCCTGAACCAAATCGGTTCTTAAGGTATTAAATAGACCGTGATTAAATTATACACTCACACAGGTCCCCTTGATGTCACGTGTAATTTCATACCACTTACAACTCCACTCTCTAATGCTTGGCGACACTGATTCGTGAGTACTAGTTTTGCGCTATACTCTTTCTTCGCTATGTGACCATCGGCTAGGCCCTCACGCCAACCAGTTCCCCACTTCGGGATTTGAAAATACAACAATATCCTCTCTTATTTCCTTCTAAAACAACTTTCTTTGAATTCATAGGTGTCTTCCATGTGCCTCCCTGGATTTGATAGTCCAGCTATGCCTCAGGCTTCGCGACTTCATGAAAATTCACCCAGTACACACTTACTTCTTCCAAATCTTTGATTCCCAGATTCTCTAATCTGTTTCCATGAGTCTCTTTGTATCCAATGGTTAGATTTTCCGTGTGACTTCCCGACTCTGAAAATCCTATCTCTTCAACACTTCAAATTGCTACGAACTCTGAAATGATGAAACATCTTGTGACCTGCATTCGTGCAATTCCTCCCAGATCTAATGGTATGGAATGATCCCAATCCCTCTTAGACGAATATCATTTTACTGAGTCAGAGAAACCTCAAATAAATCCTTCCTTAGAATATTTCTCATTGTTCTTCCTCCTAAACTTTCTCCCTTTGAATACACCTTTCGACACATATCTAAATGTCAGCCTGTGCACACCTTGCAACAGGTTCTCTTATGAAATCCAACCAATCTATGAACAAATTTAGATACTCCTTCTAAACTTTTGAATAAGAAGACTCAGTCACTCACTCCTTGCAGACAACTTCCTTCAGGCTCTCTCTCTAGAACTTTATGAGTCGAAAAGGACTCTGTCAACACACACTTTGTGGAAGCTATGCACTCCTTGCACACATAAGGTTCACGCTCTCTATTCTAAGCTTATGATTCAAAACAGACCCTATCAATGCACTCCTTGTGGACTCTCTGCACACTTGCACTTTCTCATAGAAGAGAAAAAATTGAAACTAATCTAAATCTTCATAAGTTCATAAATTTAGCCATGTAAATGCATGCATAAACACAAGACCAAGAAATAACGGAGAATTTCAAATAAACAGAAAATATACCATTCATTCATTCAAATAGACGCATCAATACCATACATTTGGGACAATGCTCCTCATTTATATTCATTCATTGAAGTATACATATGTTCATACAATGATCAAGTAATGTCTGCAACAACTATCTGCATCCTAACAACAACTCATCGACAACAATTTCAGCATCTTTCCCTAGGAAACAATACAAATATTTATACAAGAGGGATCTTCGATTTCTTCCCTCCAATGACTTTAAAGATATCCTATCAAATTAAAATCTATCAACTACTTAGAATTTATTACAATAAATATTTGTGACAGATAGATCATATCAAACACATCAAATCTGTACTACACTTAGCTCCATTAAAAGAAAATACATTCTTTGATATCTTCATGAACCATCTAGCTCTACAACATTTAATATGTTCTTTAATTACAAATCTTTTCAAAAGATTTGCGTGATACACATTCTTCAAAATTTAAACTTCTTCAAGTTGTGCACTAGTGTGCCTAGATGTCTTCCACTTGTGCTTTGTTGGAAATTCTCCTGCATCAGATACCATTTCCATTCCAATGCATACCATACCATAGTATACCATATCAAATGCATACCATACCATTTCCATTTCCATTGCCAATGCCAAAGCATGTGATATCATACCATACCACGGAAAGACAATGCATACCATTTCCGTTTCCAATTCCAATGCATACCATACCATACCATACCATTGTCAGTGCATACCATACCAAAAAATGTCAAGGAAATGCAGACCATTTCCATTCCCAATGCATACCATACCATATAATACTATTTCCAATGCATGCCATACCATTTCCATTTCCATTTCAATGTCAATGTAGGCCATACAATACCATACCATTGCCAATGTGTTTCATAGAATTTCAAGACAATGCATACCATTTTGAATTCATACTAGTGCCATTACCAATGCATACCATTTCCATTTCCAATGCATACAATTTTCGTTGTGAATGCATATCATTGTCAATGCCAATGCATATCATTGATAATGCATACCATACCATACCATACCATTGCCAATGCATATCATACAAAGAAATGACAAGGAAATGCATAATATACCAATGCATACCATTTCCATTGCCATTTCCAATGCATACCATAACATACCATACCATTTCCAATGGATACCACACCATTTACATTTCCATTACCAATGCCAATGCATACCATACCATACCATACCATTTCCAATGCTTACCATACAATGGCAAGGCAGTGCATACCATTTCCATTGCCAATGCCAATGAAACCCATACCATACGATACCATACAATGGCAAGCAAATGCATACTAGTGTCAATGCATACAAGTGCCATTGCCAATGCATACCATTGTCATTTCCAATGCATACCATTTCCATTGGAAACGCATACCATTTCCAATGCATACCATTTTCATTGGAAACACATACCATTTCCAATGCATACCATACCATACCATTTCCAATGCATACCATACAAGGAAATGACAATACAATGCATACCATACCATACCATACCATTTCTAATGCATAGCATACCATTTCCATTGGAATTGACAATGTCAATGCCAAGCATACCATACCATACAATTTCCAATGCATACCATATAATGTCAAGGCAATGCATACCATTTCATTTCCAATGCATACCATTGGCAATGTATACCATACCATACCATACCATACCATTGGCAATGTATACCATACAAAGCAATGGAGAGGCAATGCATACCATACCAATGCATGGCATTTCCATTTCCAATGTATACCATTGTCATTTTCATTTCCAATGCATACTATACAATAGTATACCATTGTCAATGCATACCATACCATTTCTAGTGCATACCATACCATACTAGTGTTTAATGTCTTGAATATTCTAGGGTTGTTATGTGTCATCTTCCATTTCAGGAAGCATTTGTTATCTAAACCCTAGTTTATGCTTGGATTTTCAACCCCCTTTCATTTAAGGATTACATGTTTTAAGAGTTGTTATATTTATCATGTTGTAACTTAGTTTTAATATAATTTATTGGCTTGACGAGTCATGGCAATGTTATGGAATGACATTGGAAATTTATATTTATTGTTATATAGGTTAAAATGGGAAACTGCATGACAAGGAATGGGAAGCTATATGACAATCTCATGGCATGGCATGGAAATGGCATGGAAATGGCATGTCTTCACAAGGCATAGCATTGGCATGGAAATTCTTTGATATATAAAGGAATGAAAAAGGAATGAAAAAGGAATGCCATGGCATGGCTTGGTAACGCATGGCAATGGCATGGAAATTTCATGGAAAGGTTTGACAATGGCATGGAAATGCCAATGGAATGTCATGGAGTGAATTGGCAAGGAATTACAATGGCATGACAACGACATGGCAGGGAAATGAAATGGCATCAACAAGTTTATGGGATTGGGTTTGGGAGGGTCCTTTGTCTCCTTGTCTGCTCTAACCCAAAAATTTAGTAGGAATGTGCAATCAACTCTCATAGATGGTGAAAATAAAGGAATAATGGTTTCAAGTCTCCCTGGAGGAATTTTAATAGAATAACATTACTTTCTATAGTGTGTCATGGAATGTAACCTTAAAACCTTTATTTGTAGGTGGAAAATGATACCCATTCTAAGATCTAGTTTCCATGTGAACTCTTTTGTTCTATTGATCAAAATCAATAAATTTAGTGGAAATCATGGAAGACTGAATAAATATTATTAATAATTTACAGTCTTAACAAAATTTACATAAACTGACTCCACAATATAAACAAACATTTACATTAATGGGTCATTGACTAGTATTTTTGGCATTTATCAAGGGTTACACATAAATTAAATGATTTTATATATGTCATGCATATAAAGAGGGAAATAATGTGTGTTCCCTAGAAAATAACATTGAGCTGAAATTGTTAAGTGATTTACAATTATGTAGAAGATAAATGAGAAAATGTATTTGTATAATAAATTATTGTAATATCCATTTTTTAAGGTCACAATATTTTTAGGTGAACACTATTTGAGTGTGGATTTCCATTGGATTTAGATGGAGATAATTCAAGAGGTATTCCATATTGTTGGATGTGAGTTAGAATATGGACATCCACAATATTCATACAAATAATTCAGAAGGAATGATCTATCCATGATGTATAAATACATGGTTGATTGGCAAGCAATGCTACTTGAGAACCATTAATTGCATATTAATTTATTACTTAGCAATATTTTCAGCCATATCCTATTCCTTAATGCATAATGAAAGTATTTATAATCACATTATAAACAAATAAATGGATTAATATACATGAAATTCATACACTTTGGAATTCAAACACTATGAAATTCATATATTAATCAACATCAAATTTACAAGCAATGAGAATCATAAAAATGTGCCATGAAATGTATATATATATATATATATATATATATATATATATATATATATATATATATATATATATATATATATATATATATATCGTCTAAATTGTACATATTTTACAAAATGACAACTTGTGCCCAATATACAAAGAAGCAACAAGTGCCCTAACATAAAAAAACATTTATATTGTGGCCTAGCTACAAAATGTTAGTAGTTAGTCAATCGTTGACCATTTCCACCCTCACCACCCTTAGGAGCATCCTAGAAATATATTTCTATTCTTGTGCTTGAGGATGCAACTCGAGAGGTTCTAGGCCTAGGCATGTTTCACTAGGATACGATTCAAATAGGAGATGGCTAGTTGTACTTATTGCAAGTTCTCTAGAACGGGAGAATTTTGGGGAGGGGGGTTGGTCCTTCACCCGGGTGGATGAGGACCTAACTCGGGGTCACACCTGGCATGATATTGGTCCCATGTGGACCCTCGATCCACCCCATGGAGGTCACCAATGTCAAAGAAGTTGACATTATTACTTAAAATAAACTCACCCCGTAATTTTCTCATAAAATATAAGGGCATCTCCATGTTATTGTAGGGAGGTTTATCAAAAACCATGTACCACCTATCCATCTAGTTTTGACTAATATGAGAATGGATGCACCGGTTAGTGGAGATGCATTTCCTAGTCAATGGTAGTTCTTTTACATTTATAATATCCTTAAAAATAGACAATATTTGTTGTTTTGAAATGCCAAGTTCTTTGACTTGGTTTCTATCCAAACTAGTGCTATAGTACTCATACATTTGTTCCTTATAATCCGAAATAGAGGTCAATTTACCTTGGGAACTTGCAATGGAATGCACAATTATGTAAAAAGAAGTGGCCAATGAGACTTTTCTAGGATCTCTAGTCTCCCTTAATTGTTCCTCAAGGGTTTGTAATATAAACAAACCCTCATCAATTTCAGCGTTTACATTGTGTGGTGTTGGTGGGTTGGGGTTTTGATCTTCTTGGTTTTCTTGTGAGGGGTTTAAATTGTCTTCGGGTTCCATTTTGTTATATATGTTGCAAATTAAAATTCATGACATGCAAATTAGGTTCCTAATTTATTTAAAATACAAAATTATTATTAATKTTCTAATTTACATTATTGGGATCAAATTAATAAATTGGAATGGATAAATGAGATTAAAATTATCAAAAATGTAACATACGTTGGCAGAGTGGCCCCCTCTTCCCTTTATTTCTCTTCTATATCTCCACTACATTTGACCAATCAGAGAAGCGCGAGCGTGATTTGTGAACAAATCKCTCTCGAGACCTTAATATATTTTTATCAATAAGACTACACACGTGGTTTTTCCACTAAACCTATGTGGAAATATAGGTGGATGTTCGGCCATATCTAAACATATATGTATAGGAACATGTGTGTGTTCCTAAGAATGTGCACATGTTCCTATGAGTGTGCATTCTTAATCATGCCATTGCCACTTTTTCGACAACCAAGTTCTTGCACTTACCCTCCTCTATTCCTTCTATTTCAATTTCTGGGGTCACTAAATGGTGAATCATGGTTGGGAAGTTGGATTATGACATAGTCCGGTTGAAAAATTGAAACCTTTATCTATATGGTGAAGTGACACCCAACTTTTTTTGATTTCCAGGTTGTTGAGGCAACCCTTGAAATGTGGTTTGATATATGTTCAAGGAAGTTCTATGCATGTGTTGGGTAAATATATTCCACTTTTAGATTCAATTTTGTGCCCCCAGTCCTAATGTTTTCATATGTGTTAAGTAACAAAAATTGTCAATGATAGAAACATCTTGTATTGAGGTTGACGCAGGGTCAAAATTTTCCTTAGCTTGAAGTGTACCTCATCATGGTTATTGATTAAATTTTGTTTTTTTATATGTTCCTTCTCCCTTCTCATAAAAAATATATTTTCTGTTGTGATAGTTACAACTTCAGACCTATCTAGTTTTCAATATGGTTGTCTAGTACTACTTTCATTCTTGAGTTGGGTGTTTCATTCTTTGTTTTCTTCAAGTCTTCCATCATTGTATTTTGAGCTCTCAATTTACTAAAAGTAGAGGAAAAATAAGATGGACAATTGCTTACCATATTATTTAGTGTGGCTACCTACTTAATTACCCCATCTAGACTTTGTCTAGTTTCTTTAAATTTCTCACACTCTTCTTGAAGAATAGTTGTAGTCTAGTTAGTAACTAGTTGTTCATTGTATTTTATTCTCTAAATTTGTTGCTACATCATTTTCTTATTTTCCTCTTTAAGTAGTTGATTAATATTGACATGTGATGTAGAAGAATATCTCCACCTCATCACATGAACCAACACACCAACACATAGACCCACAATGGAGAAAGGGAGAGGCACCTACCCTCCAATTTTTTTGAATTTGAAATAATCCTATACATATTTTTTTGTTTTAAGAATGTAAGGATCGAGACACACCTTTTGTACATGTAGTTGATAGGGTTTACTTAAATGCTTTCCTGTAGCAGGACCATATCATAATCAGGACTAGGTAGACATTTATGGAATGAAGGCATAGGAGTATGGTGTCGTAACTGAGATAGCGATGGCACTAAGGCGATCGTGAGGATACGCTCATAGGGCCCTTGCATTGTAATTAAGAAGAAAGAGAGGAGACTTGAGAGAGAGATATCAAAGGTTAGAGAGGCTTTAGGAGGTCTTATAAGTTCTGAGAGAGATCTTGAGAGAACTGGGACTCTGTTGCAGTGCAATTTGTATTGTAAACATCTGTATAGATACACAGAGATAATAGAAAAACAATTTTACTGCATATTGTTGTTCATGTGTTTATGTATTTCATGACTGAATGTTGTAGATGTATGATAATTTTAATTTACAGTAGAAATATAGATTTCTCTATCCCTGTTTGAGTTCAAAATATCATTCTGGGTTCTTTAGGTTGTGCAAGGAGTGCACAACAAAGCATTGGAATTTGTGTAGACTGCAAAAAGAGTGTGCATATGAATATCTTTGTTGAGTTTAGAGAAGAAAATGCCAGAAGGGCACATCAGGATAGTTTGCAGACTCAAGGGAGAATCCTCAAAGTCACTGAATACTCTAGAGGGAAGACTGTGCAAAGGAGGGCACAACGATACAAAATTGATGAAGATTTTGTAGAGCTATGTCAGGAAGGCATCGAGCGAGTACAAGGAGTGCACAAGAGGAATCTATTTCAAATTATGCAAGGAGAAGAAGTGTCGAGGAGAATACAATTACAAAGTTTCAGAAATAATATGGACGAAGAACTGTGCAAGGAGTGCACTAGACCAACAATGGGACAAAGTGTTGAAAGATAGCCATCCAAGGGCTAGTTATAGCATAAGGAGTGTGCAGAGGAGTGAATTGTTTCAATTTCAAAATCTTAGGAGGTCGAACGCAAAATGTGGCAGGTGGGCACTAGAAATCTTTTAGAAGATGTAGAAGCGTGATTCCCTTGGAGCCTGAGTGATTTGAAAGCTCAGAAGATATAGCACGAGGAGTGTACAAGAGTGGACTTATTCCAAGTCCCAAAGCTCAAGGGAGATAGAATTTCCATAACACATGCGAGATCCAAAGTTGAAAGGCTAGCAGGAGAAAAATCGAAGGTCGATACCTTTGAAAACTTGGAAATCTTCCAATTTAGGAGGAAATTGAAAGCTTGGGAGGAGGAGGAGCGACAACCATTAGATCAGGTGTAGATGAGGAAATCTAGTCCATTGAATCTCACGTCTAGCCACATAGGAGAGCATGCAAGAGAAATAGATCTCAGTTGGAAGCACGTGGACCAACAGTCATTGGATCTGGAGGAAGTGCACAAGGTTTAGTCCTTTAGAGTGCATAGGAGGAGAGATGAATTGTGAAGTTGTGAAGTCCTGAAATCATTGGGACCATCCATCCTCAGAAGATAGGTGGCAGTGGATCAACATTTCATTGACCCACATGAGTGAAAAGTCAAAGGGAAAGTTTCTAAAAACTTGCAAAACATGAATTCATGAAAAGATTACAGCTGTTGATCGAGGAGAAATCTAGACCATTGACTGTCTATGGAGAATTTCTAAATTTTAGGGTTGGGAGAATGGAGGTGAATCACATCGGGAGTTCTCGATACACGAAATCCTGATGCGATCTAGACCGTCATATCGTGGAAGAATCAATACCGTTGATATTTAGTGAGGTTATATAGAAAAATTAGATGTTGGGAGAAGGGAGGTGAGTGACCCTCCAACTTCATGAAAAGCGAAGTCCTAATTAGCGCTTGATGTTGAGCCCTGAGTCAAAGTTGGGGGTCATATGGAATGAGGATAAGGGAGGAGCTAGCGAGTTCTAGGCCCTTGTTAGGGTTTCAGAGGTCGGGAGAGTTGGGGTGATTAACATTTAGAATACCCAACATGTGAAATCACCAAATGCCCTTTGAGAGGTATGCAGTCATAATCAATGGTTACATGGAGAGAAGCTTGCACCTAGTGCTTGTACGAACAGGACAAATTTCACAAGGACCTGTGGATTTGTTCATGGAATTCCAAGAAGGAATCAAAAGGCATTCTTCATCTTAGAGGGATTTAAGAGGAGAGATCTTTGACTGGGATGTCAATGGACCCTAGCGAGGTAGGGGGTCTCATCAAGTGGTATCAGAGCGGATATTTTTATCTTTAGATTTTAGGCAAAAGAGAAAGAGGAGGAGACCATTATTTTGTTTGCAGACAATAAATAAGAGAGTGATGATGACAGGATATGACTTGATAACATCAGGTGGTATCACAAATAGGAGTTTGCCTGTAAACAAGAGGTGAAAGAAACAAATTACTAATGCTCTATGAGAAAGTTGTTGCACACGCACTGCAACAACACAAATTTAAAAAACCAGGTGAGCTGTGAGGGAAGATGGAGATGCTCGTAGATGAAGAGTGATCCATAGACTTTCCAAGAGTGCATGTAGAATGTGTAAATTGCTACTAAATGGCATGAGCGTGGTCGAAGAGGAGACCACAAACAAAAGAGTAAAGTAGAAATTGACAAGGAGCTCATTGAAATAAGAGAAAGAATGGAATGGTTGACATTGAAGATGTAGCAGGAAGAAAAGGTACGCTAGAGTTACAAATGGCCTCTAAAAAGCAAAGACAAATGGTCTATTCAAAAGTTTCTATCTAGGAACAAGAAACAAGATCTGAGGATGTGGCTAAGGTATGATAAAAACCTCATTGACACAAAGATGGTTTGTATTTGTGATCAAAAAGTTGGAGAAACCCTTAGTGATGAGGAAGGGAGATCAGTTTAAGGTCTCATAAACTTCCAGGAGGGAAGAGATGAATTTTCAAATTGTGAGGTGGGAAATGAAATGAGATCATTGGTTGATATCATAGACTTCTCAGAGGGAAAAAATGGAAGTTCAAATTGTTGTGTGGGAAATGAGATGAGGTTAGTTGATCTCATATACTACTAGGTGGGTAGGAATGGACTTTTGAGTTGCGAGGTGGGCAATGGAAAGGGACTAGGTAGATGTATCGAGTACTACCAGAGGAGAAGTGTTAAAAGTTAAGATTTCCAAGTGGGCAATGAGATGGGATCGATTGATCTCATAGACTTCCAGGTGGGCAGCAAAAAATTCCCAAATTTCTAGGTGGGAAGGGAAAAGGAGATGAGATTGTCTGAGAGTCTCATGGACTTTGTCGAGAGTTCATATCAACAAGGAGTGTTGATAGATGAAGTTTCATGTGGTTTTGTATACCATGTGAATTAGGACAATTAGAATTTGAATACTTCCATCACAAGGAAGGAGGATCAGAGGAAAATTTTGATCATTAGGGGAATTGAGGCCAGAGCATGTGTTGAAGATGCAACATGAGGAAGAGGGTAGCCAATGGTGACTGTCAAGATGAAGGAGCAGATATAAGAAGCTTCCCAAGGAGAAGAGGAAGAAATGGATCAGACTCTGATGTCTACCCCAGCAGAAGGAGAAGAGAAATCAATAGAATTGCTCAAAATTTCATCCAAGAAGATGAACAGAAGATGACTGTAGCAGTAAGGCCTGTAGTAGAATCAGAAGCGGAAAACATAGACTTTGCTGATTTGTATGAAGAATTGGAATCCCTAGAGAGAAGGGTTATAGTTAAAATCATTCACATCCAATAGGATAAGTTGGAGATAGGTAGAGGAGCATACCATCTAGGGGAGAAGTTCGAAGAAGGTGGAGATATGCCGACACAAGAGGAGCTGATAGAAGCTAATCTGTCAGAGAAGGTGACTGAGCAACAATTCAGTCAAGAAGAGACTGCATAATTGGAGTCTATAGCAGGGTGACAAGCTAATACCACAAGATATGGAGAAAATCAAAAGGGGGATCGAGTTGATCTACCCACTGAGGAGAAGGAAGTGCAGTAGAGAAAACTATGTAAGAAGAACCAGCCATTGGAGAAGCTGGTCGAAGATATAGAAGAGATAAGAAGGATGATGTTGAGGTCAGGGTAGGAAGAAGTCAACAAAGGGGATATGAACATAAGATATCCTACCATAGTTGTAGGGAAGAATAAGAAGAAGCAGCAATACCAACAACAACAACAAGAACATAGTTGGAGAGGGACAAGAGGGAAACTCCAAGGGAAAGTTTGGGATCCTAGAGGATTTCAACATTGGAAGAGGTGAGATCATGAGGAGGAGCTCATGTTTTTCCTATCAGGGGAGTATGATGCAGGAGAATCACTCCACCTTAGCACATGCAACAACATGCAAACACACATATGTGCAATGGAGAAAGGAAGAGATGTCGACCCTCCCATTTTTTTCAATTTGAAATAATTCTATAAGGATTTTTGTGTTGAAAGGCTATAAGGATCAAGATGCACCTTTAGGGTTTCCTTAAATGGTTTCCTGTGGCAGGCCCAAATTCTATTCAGGCCTGGATAGACATTTATGGAATGCAGCCGTAGGAGTATAGTGACATAACTAAGATAACGATGGAAGTAAGGTGATGGTGAGGATAAGATCGTAGGGCCCTCGCTTTGTAATTAAGAATAAAGAGAGGAGACTTGAGAGCGAGAGATCTCAAAGGTGAGAGAAGCCTTAGGAGGTATTATAATTTCCGAGAGAGAGCTTGAGATAACTGGGACTCTGTTTTAGTCTAGTTTTTTTTGTAAACATCTACATAGATACACAGAGATAATAGAAAAGCAGTTTTCCTGCATATTGTTGTTCATGTGTTTATGTATTTCATGAATGAATATTGTAGATGTATGATAAGTTTCATTTATAATAGAAAGATATATTTCTCTATCCCTGTTTTAGTTTGAAATATCATTATGGGTTCTTTAGGTTGTGCAAGAAGTGCACAACAAAACATTAGAAGCTGTGTAGCCAGTGAAATGAGTGCACATCTGAATTTATCTGTTGATTTCATAGGAGAATGTTATAGGAGGGAACACCCGAATAGTTTTCCGACTCAAGGGAGAAGCCTTAGAGTTACTAAATACTATGGAGGGAAGAATGTGCAGAGGAGGGCACAAAGATACAGAATTGTTGAAGATTCTGTAGAGATATTGTAGGAGGGAATGGAGCAAGTGCAAGGAGTGCACAAGAGGACTCTGTTTCGAGTTATGTAAGGAGAAGATAGTTACATAGTTGTTGAAATACTCTAGATGAAGACTTGTTCAAGGAGTGTACCAAACCAACGCTTGAACAAAGTGTTGAAAGATATCCATCTGAGGGTTAGTCAGAGCATAAGGAGTGTGCAGAGGAGAGAATTGTTTCAAGTTCAAAATCCTAGGAGGAAAAACGCAAAGCGTGCCATGCGGGCACTAGAATCATTTTAGAAGACGCAGAAGGGAGAGTCCCTTAGAGGTTGAGTGAGTTGAAAGCTTAGAAGAGACAGCATGAGGATTGTGCAAGAGTGGACATATTCCAAGTCCCAAAGCTCATGAGAGATAGTGTTTCCAGAACGCAAGTGAGACCCAAAGTTGCAAGTCTCGCAGGAGAACAATCGAAGGCCGAGACCTTTAAAAAATTTGAAATATTCCAAGTGAGGAAGAAATTGAAATCTCAGGAGGAGAAGAGTCGAGAACCATTAGATCAACTACAGAGGAGGAAATATGGACCATTGGACCTCACGTCCAGGCACACAGGAGAGTGTACAAGAGAAACAGATCTGAGCCATCGAACCTAGAATCATGTGGACAAACAATCGTTGGATCCAGAGAAAGTGAGCATGATTTAGTCCTTTAGAGTGCATAGGAGGAGAGATGACTTGCAAATTCGTGAGGTCTTAAAATCATTGGGACCATCCATCATCAGAAGATGGGTGGTAGTCGATTAGCATTTCGTTGACCCACATGAGGGAAAATTCAAAGGGAAAATTCAAAGGGAAAGTTTGAAAAAACTCATGAAACATGAATTCCCAAAAAGATCCCAGTTATTGATCGAGGAGAGATCTATATCGTTGACTGTCCAGGCAGAATTTTAGAATTTTTGGGTCAGCCGAACAGAGGTGAATCCCATCAGGAGTTCTCAATACAGAAAATAATAACTTGATCTGGACTGTTAGATCATGGAATAATGGGGACCATTAATCTGTGGTGAGGATATATCAGAAAATTGGATGCCAGGAGAAGGGAGGTGAGTGAACCTCCAACTTTGCGAAATGTGAAGTCCTGATAAGTGCTTGAGGTTGAACCCTGAGTCACATTTGGAGCTCATATGGAATGAAGATATGGGAGGCTCTAGTGAGCTCTAGGTCCTTGTCAGTGTTTCGAAGGTCAGGAAAGTCGAGGTGATTCACATGTAGAATACCGGACATGTGAAATCATGAAATGCCCTCCGAGAGGCATGTGAGCATAGTTTGTGGTCGTGTAGAGAGAATCTTGCGCCTGGTGCTTGTATGCACAGGCCGAGTTTCACAAGGACCTGTGGATTTTCTCGTGGGATTCAATAAGGGAATCGAAAGAGTTTCTTCCACTAAGAGGGATTTAAGAGGAGCAATCCTTGACCGGGAGGTCAGCAGACCCTATCGAGGTAGGGGGTCTACATCAACATGTATAATGCCTTCTATAGCCTAATATGGAACAAAATACAAAGAACCCTCTTATATTTTGGAGTTTCAAAACATTGCATTTTATGGATCATGTCCTTAACCTCATCATCATTTTTTTCTATTCTTATCAATGGCTCTCCCTCCCTCACTTTATCCTATTTTTATGGAATCATACAAGGATACCCTCAATCCACCTTCCTTTTTATCCTTATAGTTGATGTTTTGGGACGTTCAATCAAAGTGGTTGCAATATAAGGAAAATGGAAAGGATTAAAACTCCATGGGGAAGAGAATGTATCTACCCATAAAGAATTCATAGGTGACACCATACTTATGGGAATCCCAACGTTTCATGAATAAGAATCCATCAAGAAAGACCTTTATGACTTCATGGAATCCTACAGTGCCTCAATCAACCAACTTAAATGTCATTTTTTATTCTTCAATATGTCATCTACTATTCAGGCTCATATTTCATGGATTCTTGTTTTTCAAAAAATTACTCTTCCTTCTAAATGTTCAGGATCCCCTATTATGTATAAATTTTTAATACAAGCCTCTTAGGAAGAAATTCTATGAAGGATGGAAATATAACTTGACAGTTGTTCTTTCAGATCTCTCAACCTAATGGGTCATCTGGTTCTAGTAAAATCGGTCTTAGAATCAATTCCCCTATACTTTTTCTTGATTCTATATGCCCCTAAACAAATCTTTAAGTACATGCACAACTTGGACCAAACCTTCTTATGGGGAGGAAAAAAATAATTAACAAAATGGAGTTTGGTCTCATGTTCCATGGTCGTCCTCTCAAAATTGGTTGAAGGCTTGGGACTACGAGACCTAGAAGTGATAATCAATTTTCTTAGTGAAAATATATGGTGGTGGTGGATGAATAATTATCAGAGACTATGGGGGTGCATTTTGAAGAAAAAATATGTAGCAAACTACAATGAAGTGACCTAATGTACATGAATAGATATCCCCTGAGCTTCAATATATGGAACATAGCTTGTAAAAATTGGGCTTTGATATGGGAACATTTCTTTTGGGAAATCAACAAAATGAAATTTACCCTCTTTTTTTAATGAAAACGGGTAGTATTTACCCAAGTGGAGTGAAAAAACATACCTCTGGGATAAAATAACCACCATGAAACACAAAAAAAAATTGGTAGTTTTGCAATTCTAGCTCTCTATGACAACATGTCATCAATGGAGAAATTGGCTACCAAATAAAGAATGGGTCGCACCAGAAGAACTAGGGAAATTGGAAGGATTATGGATGGATATAAACTAAAGGAAAATCAAAATAACCAATCATGATGATAGAAAAATATGGGGCATCTCTCCCAATGAAAATTTCACTGTCAAGGAGGTGTATTGTATTGTTGTAGATCTCAAAAGAGGCCACAACAAGAGATTTGTGTGGAAATATAATAACAACACCTTTGGAAAAAGGATTGAACTTTTCTTTAGATTTTGTCACACATAAAAACACTAACCAAAAAGAACCTCATTAAATGTAGCTTCTCAAGACCCTTAGTTTGTTTTCTTTGAAAATCCCAAGCATAAACTTTAGAGCACCTCTTAAACTTGTGCCCCTTTATGATTGATATTTTGGATCAAGGTGCTCTCATTTTTCAATGGTCCAACAAAAATATACAAAACATAAAATTCACCATTGAAAACTAAAATCAAAGCATCACTAATAATTGCAACATAAATAGAGTGTGGTAGCTTCTACTAGGATTTACTTTATGGGAAACCTAGAAGGAAATAAATAGGTGCATTTCTAAAAGGGAACACTTGGAACCTAATAAATTATGGGCCCAAATAATTCATGCTATCCAAGAAACCATCTTGGTCCAAATCTAGTTAGAGAATGATTGGAAAGGAAGCCCCAACTAGTAGAACATTATGGTGTCTCTTGATCCTGACCCAGGAAAATTTCATCACACTCAAAGAATAGAGAAACCTCACTGCAATCCTCTAGTCAACTAGTCACCTCCCCCTCTTGGTTTCATCAAACTCAAATTTTATGGAGGCTCAATAGGGAACTTGAGGATCGCTAGCTAGTATGGAATCTTGAGAGATGAGAAAGGAAAAATCATTCAAACATTTTCAAGGAGGATGGGAATCATCAGTAACAATGCAATGAAACACTCTTCCACTAAGGAGGGTCTTAGGATTTCCAATAGGGAAATATTTACAAAATTGATAGTAGAAGGAGATTCACAAGTAATCATCTAGATGCTCATTTTCATATAGATGGGATCCCCTATAAGTAAAATTAGTCATTGTTGGCATAATGAAGAAGCCTTGGAGCGACTTAAAATCCTCCTCTCAAATATTTATTCTCTCATTCCCTCCCATAAATTCCGCTCAACAAACAAATTGATAGATAGATTAGAAGAAAAAGGAAATATTAAGAAGCCTATATGGCTTAAAAAATTCCTAGGACCCCTACGAGTCAGACCCTCTAATTGAAAACTACTCTTAAATTGCATCAAAACGTTGTCAAACCCTACATGGGGTGTAAGGGATGAGACACATATCAGATTCTATGCCTAGAAAAGACACGACAAAGACAGAGGATGCACAACCACATAGTAATTATGCTCGAGTGTGAGGAGGAGGACACCCAGTTTAAAGAGTTTAATTGTGGTATTAATGAAGTTTAATGGAGGTACCATAAACTTGATGGCAGGCTCGATGATGATATCGGTCACTCACACTCCAAATGATAACATATTATGGTGGATTTAGTATTGTTTACTTCTCCAAGAGTGGATGAAGAGCATATGTTCTTACACCATTATCATAAGGAATTCTCGTAATCAATACTTGGGCCAGAACAATAAAGATGATGATACTCTTCGATCCCTTCAAGATTTTGAAGTGTTATGAGTTTTCCATACTACCACCATCAATGAGACAAGAAACAAGCCTAAATTAATGGTTCCCACTCAAGGATATCATGGGTGTTATCACTGAGAATGGGATGTTCACTGAGTTAACTAGTAACATAGCACATGCGTTTATGGGATATTAAGGAATACACCTAATTTCACTAGACATTGATAAATACCTCCAAAAATCCTTCCCTTTAACCCCCCTCCCAATACATCATTGCAATAAAATAAACCCCTATTTTTACTATATATTCCTTTTTATATTTCTTCATACCTATAAACCCTCTAACACCCATATACACTGCCTCCCCCGCAATACCTACAATATAATGAATCTATTTCTTACAATTTAGAACCCCCTTTATGAATGAATGTGACGAGATATTGGTCAAGAAGGTGAATCCCCCATGTCATTGAGGGAGTGGATCTCCAACCAACTCATCTACTGTAAGGCACTTAAACTTAGATTCCTCGAAAACCAAAGTTCATACAGACACTTAGTTAGCAGTAGAGAATTTCAGTATGGTCTCTTCACCTCAGATTCACGACCACCTAGAGTAAATTGAAGGTGAAATTACCCTATAAAGAAGCATAACGTAGCACTAGGAAGTGCATGCAAACAATAACAGTTGGGTTCCTAACAAGGGTAGTTCAAGGGCTTGTGACACCAAGTATTGGAGAACCGTCGACTTCTATTGTCACCTCAAAATGATACTAGGGAAGATGTTGCAAGATCTATACGATGGAGAAGATAAAATGCTCTTGCAATTTGACTAGGTTCATCTGTTGATCAAAGAGGTATTAACTAGGATTCCACCTCCAAGCAATTCACCTACCAACCCACCTCTGAAAGTAAGCAAGAGGCTCCCGAGTCGCCTTAGGAACTCGATGAAGTTTCTCTGAATTGACCTCCATTATGTTCTAGTTTCTTGTTCATTTAAATGATGACAGGCAATAGTAAATATCCTAAAGGTTCTAGTTTGTTTAATCTTTTGTTTGGACAGAAAATGTAGCTAGCATGGTATTAATACAAAATCTCTCTATGTATAGATGAACTGTTGACTCATACCATTACTGTCTATTTGGTTTCCCGCTGACAACAACTGTTTAGTGTATAAATATTCCTCATTTCACTTAACATAAATAGATAAATATGCTTACAAATAAAGTAGATCAAATTTGATCTGGATGTATATTAACCATCATCATCATCATTATTATTTAGTTTAATTTACTATTATTATTATTTTTTCTTTAGATCACACAATAATTAATAATTATCATAACTTAAAGAAATATAATAAAAATAATAAAATAAAAAATTATACATAATAAAAAAATAACATATATCCATTTAAAAAAATAATTATGGAATGAGTTAACGAGAAACTTTCTTCTCATTTTTTCCCATCACGCCTAACTTCCATTTGGATCTCTTTAATTATTTCTAGTTATGTTTTGTGTTTTAAAATGGGCCAAAATTCCCTAAACAAAAATTCATAGTCAAATTTTTCATAAATCCATTTCAAAATATAATTTAGAAAAACATATCTATTAAAAAACAAATTTAATGAAATAAAATAAATTTTATTTATTAATAAACAAACTTTTTTATCTTAAATATTATTATTTTTCTTAAATTTATTTATTTAAGATTATTAAATAATTATATTTAATATGTGTAAAAAAATTTAGTTGACTTATAATTCGTTATTGATGATGATGATGATGATTAATGTTCACTAAGATCTAATTGGTCTATCAGAGCTTAAGAGAGTAAGTGATTACTTGTGATTCTTTAGAAGTTTGTTTCTGTGCTCGAAAAGCACTAAGAGAAGCTTTCCAAGATCACCATACTTTTGTTGATTTAAGAGGTTAGGAAGGTTCGTAGTGTGATTAATATTTTGAAAATGATATTGAATTTGGGTATAGGCTGGACAATCTAAGAGAAAGTGCTTTTCATCTTCAACCTTGTTAGTGTCATAAAAGTGACACACTCTTTCATCCCATGGCATTTTAGGAATTGACCAACGCCCATTTTCACTATGGAGCTCGTGAGAATTTGTTCTTATCTTAGCAATGCTTATTTTTTTCTTTACACTTGGAAAAACATATAGATAATTTTGATCTTCTAGATTAGGGTTGATTACATCTTTATAATACCTTAATTTTATTTTTTCCTCTAACTCTTTATCACACCACATTAAATTGTTTCTATTCATCTACTTTACATATTTTCTATTTATCGGAGATACATTTTATTAACCTATAATCTTCTTGTTAATTAATGTGGATATGTTTAGCCTATTTTTGTATTGATGTTGGTTAAATTGTATTTTCCTTTTTCTTGCTATTAGAATAATTATTGTGGTTTTTTAAATTTTCATATTTTTAAAAATAATTATTAGCTATTATTATTGTTTTCTGAACTTTGTATTTGTGGATAAAATTAGAAAGTGATATTAGTTATAATAATAATATTTATTTTTTTAAAATAAAAAGGGTGGAACCTATTATATTAGCAAAAAGGAGTATACAGTGACTGGTGATGACGCCAGCTGTCCCGCTTGAGCAGGAAACCAGGACAGCTGGGTCTCCTATGCCAGGTGCAGTTCTATTATCAAAATATACATATGGATGCCCTGCCCGAAGGAAACCAGGGTTGTTATGCTAATATGTTTCAAAAAAGAGACCATATCTAGACATAAGGAAACTGAACACTCTAACTAAACTGAGACAACAAAGATACTTCTAACCAGAATCTTCAGTTACTCTATTTGCTCATGCTCGTCCGTTCTTGCCTCTTCTCACGCCAGCCTGCTGGAAGCGAGTACGCCTGCACGCACGTTGGACACTACAGCTTCGGAAGGTTCTTGGAGTGGGATGCAAAGAGCATGTCCAGCCTTTGGTCCATCCTGGAAAGATGAAAAGCTAGGTCATCCATCAGACTCTGAATCTCGAATATGAGTGGTAGGTGCCATAATTAAGAGAAGGAAGGCTTGTCCAATCCTCCGCTGCCGTCAGAAGCTCGTGTGCTAGAGTCCCTCGCTGCTCATGTGCTGGAGTCCCCCGCTGGTCGGGTCGGAAGTCCTGCTGGCTCCGCCATCCCTATGGTGTAATCGGGAGGGGCTTCCTCCTCCACAATGCAGGGTGGGAAGAGGTCCTCCGTGCTAGCTGCGCTGGGGTTCCACAGGGTGGCTCCGGGCGGTGGCTTACTTTCCTCTGCTCGTGCGGTGGGAGGGTGGCTCTACATGGCCTCCTCCAGGTTAATTTCCTCTACAATTGCCATGGGAGGCGACCAAGGTCGTCGTTTGCGTCGGGTGGATGCTAATGCAAGTGCTCGCTCAAAATTTTGTATGCGCTTTTGCCATGATTCATCCCTATACCAGGCAGCCCCTCTGCGCAATTTTACTCTGAGCTTGGGCATGGTGGAGACCCTGGGAGGATTTCGAGTTCTTATCAGCTTGGCCGCTCCTTTCTCAAACTTTGGCGGAGGTCGGAATTGCAGCTTGGATAGAGTGAACACTGCGAGGGGCCAATGCAGCTCTACCCGATCCATTACCACGATAAAACACCAGGCTGTTGTGACCGCCAAGGCCATTAACGCTGGGTGGTTAGTGCTCTGTCAACTGGTACCTCTCCCTCGCACGAGAGGGCTCATCAACTAGAGGTGGTTGGTGCAGGCCATGGCCTAATTAATAATCGAAGGGCGCTTGCTGGTTGATGGCATAAATGGGCATCCCGGCGGCCTCCCGCGTGTCCGCTGATGCTCACGTGTCACCCCATCTGGGGAGTTATAATAATAATATTATTATTAATGGGTTTTACACATTAATTTGGTGTCTTGCTTGGCTGTGATCTTAAAAATAGATTATTATTATTATTATTATTATTATTATTATAATGAATACACCGGTTTTCATAATTAATTATAATATTGTTTAATCTTGATTATAAATTATAGATACAATTTTAAAAGGTTGAAAGTTTCAAGTGGACACTCTACCCATCATCTTTGACAATGAGGTAGAGTGTCTACTCACATTGCAAAATTAATCCATAGATTAACTCCAAAAAATTGAAACATCACTATGACTAACTGTAAAAAGTTACACCCTCATAGTTATTATTATTATAGTTTTTGTTATAATGATTATTAATGTCCATTGACATCAAAATTGATCTATTGAATAAAAAAAAATACATGTAAAGTTATTATAAAATTATATTAATTAATTCATTAAAAATTATTATTAAATTTTTTTTTAATTCGTAATATCTTTAATAAATTCAAATTTTAAATAAATTTATACTCTCAAATAATTAATAATTATGATTAAGATATTTGATTTTTTTTAAATTTTATAATTAAATATTAAATATTAATGAATAATATAGTTTTAAATTTTATAATTAATAATTATGATTAAGATATTTGATTTTTTTAAAATTTTATAATTAAATATTAAATATTAATGAATAATATAGTTTTAAATTTTATTAATGGTTAATTTGGTATTAAGATAGTTATGGGTATGGTTGTTTTTTTCAAACAATTTTGATGTATCTAAATAAAGAAAAAAATAATAATTTAATTGGTTAGCTCAATTGAATTTATTAGTTTGAATGAATTATACTAAATAATAATTTAATTGGTTAGTTCAATTGAATTTATTAGTTTGAACGAATTATTATTTGGACTTTGTTATTCGGAGTTGATTCCTCATTTATTTATTTAGATATAGATATTATTTGGACTTTGTTGTTTGGAATTGAATCTTTATTTTTTTATAAGATTTTTTATTTTTTTTATTTATATATAGAGATATCACGCAAGTTATGACTTATTTTTTAAAAACTGTAATATATAATATAGAAAGTAAAATAATTCTATATATATATAGAATTAATGATATGGAATTTGTTTTATTAAATATTTAAAACATACAAATTAATTAGTTATATTTAACAAATTATTTTTATGATTAAAAAAATATAAAAAAAATATAATATTTTTTGAGTTTTAATAAATTATAAAAATAATTTTTTTTAAAAAATCATTACAAATCTATTTATAATATATTACAGTATACCATGATTCTGTCACTTGAAAAATTCTAATGTTTTCAATAACAATTTTTATTTTAATTTCAATAACTCAAATTAATAACTAATAGCTCAAATTAATAACCCAAATTACACATTAGAAAATTGTGCCTCCTAACGTAGAATAAACTCTTGCACATATACAATCCATACATGCATTTGTTATAAGAGGAAATATTTATCCTTGCTAAATCTACTCTCTTATCAATTTAGGATAAATGGTTAGACACGTGCATATTTCATATGCTCAAAGGATGATACTCGTTGAATATTATCTTTCACGAGTCTTATCAATTTTCTCTGTTAGTTTATATTTTTAGACATATATATCTTTGTGGTATCAAATAATTATTTTTGTTGAGTTATTTTTTAATCCATTTTCCTTCTATAAAAACAATTTACCTAATTATTATTGTGGAGTTGATTTTTATCTATTTTCTTGTACATTAAGATATTTATTTTCTATCCCAATTATTACAGTGAATGGTATAAAGTAATTGTGAATGGAATAAAGAAACTTTGATAAAATCAAAGAGAACATATTAAAGTATAAGAAAAAGTTAATGATGATATGGATCCTTGTTTTGATTTGAAACATTCACTAAATTGTTAGACACATGCAAATTTCATGTGCTCAAAGGATGATTTCTTTAATGTTATCATTCACGAGTCTTATCAATTTTTTCTCTTAGTCTATAATTTTAGAGTATCAAATAATTATTTTTGTTGTGTTATTTTTTTATTCATTGTTCATATACTACTCCAGTAACTTCTGCAACAAATATCTGTAGCCTAAGAACAACTCATCAACAATAATTTCCACAACTTTCTATGGACAACAATATAAAGATTTATAAAAGAGGGATCTTAAAGTTCTTTCCTCCAACGACTCTAAAGCTATCCTATCGAATTAAAATCTATCAACTACTTAGAATTTATTAGAATAAATATTTGTGACAGACATATCAGATCGAACACATCAAATCTGTATTGCACTAAACTATATTAGAAGAAAACACATTACTTGATGTCTTCGTGAACCATCCAACTCTACAACATTTAAGATGTTATTTAATTACAACTCTTTTAAAAATATTTGCGTGATACACATTCTTCAAAAATTTAAACTTCTTCAAAATGTGCGCTAGTGCACCTAGTTGTCTTTCGCTTATGCTTTGTTAGCAATGGTCCTGCATTATACTCCTCTGGCTGAAAAATTCATGGAATCCTGTCAATGAGATCTTGCAATGACTATCCATGCTTCTGTATATCCTCTTCATTTACACAAATGACATCTTCTATTGGTCGTCCTTTCCACTTTACCAAATATTCAAAATATGTTTTCCTTCTGGTCTTCTTACCAATTCGTCAATCTATGATCTGCTCCATATGTGACTTCTCTGCTACATCCACATTATTTTTCCACTGGATTTCCTTATGATCTTGAGATCCTACAATTCCATATTCCCTGTAAGGATACAAGTCTACAATGTTGAATGTGGGTGATATACCCACATCTTGTGGCAGCTCTATCTCATAATCATTCTAACCAAATTTTCTTAGCATTTTGCACGGTCCTATCTTCTTCAACTTTAATTTATTATATGTTCCTCTTAGAAACCTTTCCTTCCTAAGATGTGCTATAACTTGATCTCCAACTCCAAATTAAAGTTTCCTCCTATGTTGATTAGCTCTGCATTTGTATTCATTAGTGTTCTTCTTCAATTGGTCCTTGATCTGATTATGAAGTTCTTGAATTTATGTAGTGAAGGCTCCTAAATTCACTCTTATCTAGATATCTCAATTTTCACACTCCCCTCAGATTTAATCCATACACTATTTGAAATGTACTTTTTCCAGTACTTCGGTTCGCTGAGTCATTATATGCAAAATCCACTTGTGATAGAATCTGATCCCACCATCTATGGTGCTTAGTGACCAAACTTCTCAACAAATCTCCTAAACTTTGATTCACCACCTCAGTCTCTCCATATATTTGAGGGTGATATGAAAAACTAAAGGATAGTGTTTTCCCAACTTCTTCCACAATGTTCTCTTGAAATGACCAACAAATTTGGTATCCTTGTATGAAATAATACTACTGTCCAATCCATGGAGTCTTACAACTTCCTTGAAGAACAAGTTCGCAACGTGTGTTGCATCACTAGTCTTATGGCAAGGGATAAAGTGTGCCATCTTTGAAAATATTTCAACTACCACTAATATAGAATCACTTATTGTTTGTGTCCTTGGCAATCCCAACACAAAATCCATGCTTATTGCATCCCAAGGCTTCTCTGGAATAGGCAATGGGTGATATAATCCAATATTCTGCTTCTTCCCTTTTGCATATTGGCAACTCTTACATATGTTCACAAACCTTTTCACCTATTCTCTCATACCTGGCCAATAATATGAACTATTCAACTATGCAAACTTTTTTTCATGGCCGAAATTTTTGGCTAGACCTCCACTATTGTTTTCCTTCAGCAAATTCTCCCTCATCGAACACTTTGGTATGCACAACTGACATCTTTTGAACATCAACCCATCATGAATCATATATCCAACCCAATAAATTTTTTTATGAGAACATGATTCACACATGCTTCATATGATTCCTTGAAATCTAGATCACTATGATACATTTCCTTAAGGTGATCAAACCCTAAGGTCATCACTTGAAATTTCTGTAGAATTAGACATCTCTTGCTCAATGCATCAACAACCTTGTTAACATTACCAGAAATATGTTTCATGACAAAAGTGAAATTTTTCATAAGATCTATCCATTTGGCATGTCGTTGGATTAACTTCTCTTATTTGGTTAGGAATTGTAAAGTCTCATTATCGCTATAAAAAACAAACTCTTTCGGAATGAGATAGTTCCTTCATTTCCTCAAGGCTTGAATTATGGAATAGAACTCTTTATCATATGTAGAGTATTTCCTTTTAGCATTTTTCAACTTCTCACTAAGATATGCAATATGCCTATTATCTTGGCTTAAGACCGCTCCAATTGCAACTCCACTCGCATCACATCTCACCTCAAATGTCTTCCCAAAATTTGATAATACCATAATCGGTTGTTTTGTTATCTTAACCTTCAATATGTTGAAGCTCTTATCAGCCTCTTCTCTCCATTTGAAAGACTTGTGTCTTTTATTCATTGTATCCATCATTTCTGAACCAATCTCACTAAAATTTATGATGAACTTTTAGTAAAAACATGCTAATCCATGGAAGCTTCTTAACTCAAATATACTCCTTGGCGATCACCATTATCTGACTGCTTTCACCTTCTTGGGACCCATCTTCAATTCATTCAAAGTGATCACAAAAAATAAATAAATGAGTTATGTCTTAATGAAAGAGGACTTCTTTAAATTGATCAACAACTTCTCCGACTGTAACCTCTTCATCACTAATGTTAGGTGCCTAGGATGTTCTTCTTCAGTTTTACTAAAGACCAGTATATCATCCAGATATACGATCACAAACTTGCCAATAAAATCTTTCAATACTTCATTCACCAATATCATAAAATTTCTTGGGGAATTTGTTAAGCCAAATGACATAACAACCCATTCATACAATCCCTTCTCTCATCCTTATCTGTTGATATCCACTTTTAAAATCTATTTTTGAAAAATAGTTCGCTCCACTTAAACAATCCATTAAGTCATCCATCCTCGACAATGGAAATATGTAACTAATGGTGATCTTATTTATGGCCCCTGAGTCTCTACACATTCTCCATCCTCCATCATTCTTCTGACTCAACACAGTCGGTACTGCGCATGGACTCTAGCTTTCTCTAACCAAACCTTTGTCTAATATATGATGAACATATCTTTTCACCTCCTCATTCTCTTGAAGTGTGAGTCTTTACGCTACTTTGTTCGGAAGGCTTGATTCAACAAAATTCTCTAACAGCTCTTGAATATCTTCAGGAAAATCCTCCATAGAATTACTTGTAAGGATAACTTTCAACTTCCTTACTATAGATAACTGCATCTACTATTCTTTCTTAACTTCAATTGGGAGTTCCTTCCCACTCGTGAGAAGTACGCTCGTGATGGCTTCTTCCTTCACCTTCTTCTCTTCAATTGGGAACAACATATGTGTCCTACCATTATTCTCCAAGTTATAAGTATTTATTCTCCCATCATGAATGATGTTCATGTCATACTTCCATGGTCTTCCCAAAAAAACATGACATACATCCATGGGAATCACATCACATAGAATTTCATCTCTATATCCTCTTATTTTAAATTCAACCAGGCATTTTTCAGAGACTGTTCCCTGATGACCCTTCTGCAATCATGATAATTTATGTGACATTGGATGTACAATCGTCTCTAGATCTAATTTTCCACCATCTTTGTGGATACTAAGTTATCAGTGCTCCCATTGTCAATTATCACCTTTCATACTTTGCCTTTAGTTTTGCAAGATATCCTAAACAAATTGTTCCTATGCACCGTATTTTCAACCTTTGGCTCTGGATTTAAGAGAAATTTCCTCATCATCAAAGGTCTCCCATATTCTACACCTTTTGCCTCAACATCTCACTTCTGCACTTTATAAATGTGAGCTTCACCTCCTTATTTCTTTCTCTTGGGACATTCCCAAGACATGTGTCCTACCTTTCCATAGGCATAACACTTTATCTCACCTCCTGTACCTCTTTCTCTTCCTCTAGGAAAATAGTTTCTACCACCACTTTGCCTTCCTCAAGACCTTCCTCCTATTTTAGAGTGACTATGTGGTTTCTCTACCTCACCCTTGGGTTTATATGCCTTGTCATGGGAAACTAATTTTACTTTGTTCAAGCTTCTAACTCTGATTTGTTGACTTTGCTTCCTAGATAACTTCTCGTATGATGTCGACACAATATGGTACGCATCCTCCACTATATTTATAGTCATCATGCTGATTTCGTCCTGGATTTCGTATCTCAGGCCATTGATGTATCAAGAAATTTTTTCCTCATATCTCTCTTTTTTTCCAACCCTGATGTTCAGTCTGTAGAACTCTTCTATATACTCCTTCATGGTCATTCCTTTCTGTCTTGGGTTCTACAATCTACTAAACATATTTATCTAGTATTCCTTGGGTATGAATTTATCCTCTAGCTTGGCTACCATTCGATGACAACTCTTAATATTTTTCTTACCTTTTCTTCTCCTATCAGCCTGCAGTTCATCCCACCATAGTTTTTCATGCCCTTTCATCTTAGTGACAACATGTTTTAGATTTTTCTTATCATCGACATATTGATAGTGTAAATACTTGTCCATTTCTCATATCCAATTAAGCAATTCTTCTACATCTAAACTACCTTCATACATTGGGATGTCTATCTTTTCTCTAGCTCACAACTTGACAACCACTTTCAGCAAGCACTCTTCTGCAACATCCTCCACTATAGCTTCTTCAACTTCCAATTCTTCATTTTCTGCATAACTAGCATCTCCAACACCATGCCCTCTCCTTTGTGTTGTTTCCATGGAATCCGCCTTGCATGCAATTCCCTTGTCTCCCTTTCCATAACACTATTTTCTATGGGTGACTCTACATATCTCCTAGGTGGCATTTTGCTGATGTATCTAATACCACACGATGATACCAGCCTACTTCTTTGTCTCCTTTACCTAGATAAGTCAATTATATATCTTCTATGATACCACTCTGACATACACAACCCTCTCCTCTCTTGGGGATTCTGTGACCTCCCGGCCTTGGATATTCAAACTCCCTGAACCAAATCAATTCTTCAGGTCTTAAAAAGACCGTGATTAAATTATACACTCACATGGGTCCCCTTGATGTCATGTGTAAGTTGAGACCACTTACAACTCCTCTCTCTAATGCTTGGTGACACCGATTCATCAGTACTAGTTTTGTGCTATACTCTTTCTTCGCTATGTGACCATGGGCTAGGCCCTCGGGCCAGCAAGTTCCCCACTTTGGGATTTGAAAATACAACAATATCCTCTCTTGTTTCCTTCTAAAACAACTTTCTCTTAATTCACATGTCTCTGCCATGTGCCTCCCTGGATCTGACAGTCCAGCTATGCCTCGGGCTTCGCGACTTTGTGAAACTTCACCCAGTACACACTTACTTCTTTTGAATCTCTGATTCCCAGATTCTCTAATCTATTTCCACGATTCTCTTTGCAGCCAACAGTTAGATTTGCCTCATGACTTCCCAACTCCAACAATCCTATCTCTTCAACACTTCTAATTGCTACGAAATCTGAAATGCTGAAACGTGTTGCAACCTACATTCGTGCAATT
Source organism: Picea mariana (assembly GCA_032191745.1). Classification (NCBI taxonomy): domain Eukaryota; kingdom Viridiplantae; phylum Streptophyta; class Pinopsida; order Pinales; family Pinaceae; genus Picea; species Picea mariana. The sequence continues at coordinate 404,784 of JASDQU010099738.1, forward strand.
ACTTCAAGATCTAATGGTATGGAATGATGCCAATCCCTCTTAGACGGATATCATTTTTTTTTGTGTGTGTCTGGAGGAATCAGCAACTAGTTGGGCATGTGCTCGCGTTACACATGACCGTGTTATACAACCGCTACCACTATAACCTCCAGGTGTGCCCACGATTCCCCTTACATGGCACACAAGGTAAGTCGGGGGGAATTGAACTCGAAACCTCATGGAACTTCATTTTCATGGCACTTGCCAATTAAGCTACCCACCCGAGGGCTAGACGGATATCATTTTACTGAGTCAGAGAAACCTCAAATAAATCCTTCCTTAGAATATTTTTGATCATTCTTCCTCCTAAACTTTCTCCCTTTGAATACTCCTTTCGACACATATCTAAATGTCAGCCTGTGCACACCTTGCAACATGTTCTCTTATGAAATCCAACCAATCTGTGAACAAATTCAGATACTCCTTCTAGAATTTTGAATCAGAAGACTCAGTCACTCACTCCTTTCAGACAACTTCGTTCAAGCTCTCTCTCTAGAACTTTATGAGTCGAAAAGGACTCTGTCAACACACACTTTGTGGACACTATGCACTCCTTGCACACATAAGGTTCACGTTATCTATTCTAAGCTTATGATTCAAAACATACCCTGTCAATGCACTCCTTGCAGACTCTTTGCACACTTGCACTTTCACATAGAAGAGAAAAAATTGAAACTAATCTAAATCTTCATAAGTTCATACATTTAGCCATGTAAATGCATACATAAACAGAAGACCAAGAAATAACAGAGAATTTAAAATAAACACAAAATATACCATTCATTCATTTAGATACATACATCAATACCATACATTTGGGACAATGCTCCTCATTTATATTCATTCACTGAAATATACATATGTTCATACAATGATCCAGTAATATCTGCAGCAACTATCTGCAGCCTAACAATAACTCATCGACAACAATTTCAGTAGCCTTCCCTAGGAAACAATACAAATATTTATACAAGAGGGATCTTCGATTTCTTCCCTCCAACAACTCTAAAGCTATCCTATCAAATTAAAAGCTATCAACTACTTAGAATTTATTACAATAAATATTTGTGACATATAGATCATATCAAACACATAAAATCTGTACTGCACTCAGCTCTATTAAAGTAAAATACATTCTTCGATATCTTCATGAACCATCTAGCTCTAAAAAATCTAAGATGTTCTTTAATTACAACTCTTTTCAAAATATTTGCATGATACACATTCTTCAAAATTTAAACTTCTTCAAATTGTGCACTAGTGTGCCTAGATGTCTTCCACTTGTGCTTTGTTGGAAATGCTCCTGCATCGCATACCATTTCCATTCCAATGCATACCATACCATAGTATACCATATCAAATGCATACCATACCATTTCCATTTCCATTACCAATTCCAATGCATGTGATATCATACCATACCATTAAAAATGGATACCATACCACGGAAAGACAATGCATTCCAATTCCAATGCATACCATACCATACCATACCATACCATTGTCAGTGCATACCATACCAAAAAATGGCAAGGAAATGCATACCATACCAATGCATACCATTTCCATTCCCAATGCATACCATACCATATAATACCATTTCCAATGCATGCCATACCATTTCCATTTCCATTTCAATGTCAATGTAGGCCATACAATACCATACCATTGTCAATGTCT
>JASDQU010099738.1:406552-428981 GCA_032191745.1 Picea mariana
ACGGAAAGACAATGCATTCCAATTCCAATGCATACCATACCATACCATACCATACCATTGCCAGTGCATACCATACCAAAAAATGGCAAGGAAATGCATACCATACCAATGCATACCATTTCCATTCCCAATGCATACCATACCATATAATACCATTTCCAATGCATGCCATACCGTTTCCATTTCCATTTCAATGTCAATGTAGGCCATACAATACCATACCATTGTCAATGTCTACCATACAATGTCAAGGCAATGTGTACCATTTTCAATTCATACCAGTGCCATTACCAATTCATACCATTTCCATTTCCAATGCATATCATACAAAGAAATGACAAGGAAATGCATACTATACCAATGCATACCATTTCCATTGCCATTTCCAATGCATACCATAACATACCATACCATTTGCAATGGATACCATACCATTTACATTTCCATTACCAATGCCAATGCCAATGCATACCATACCATACCATACCATTTCCAATGCTTACCATACAATGGAAAGGTAGTTCATACCATTTCCATTGCCAATGCCATTGCAAACCATACCATACGATACCATACAATGGCAAGGAAATTCATACTAGTGTCAATGCATACAAGTGCCATTGCCAATGCATACCATTGTCATTTCCAATGCATACCATTTCCATTGGAAACACATACCATTTCCAATGCATACCATACCATACCATACAATTTCCAATGCATACCATACAAGGAAATGACAAGACAATGCATACCATACCATACCATACCATTTCTAATGCATAGCATACCATTTCCATTGGAATTGACAATGTCAATGCCAAGCATACAATACCATACAATTTCCAATGCATACCATATAATGTCAAGGCAATGCATACCATTGGCAATGTATACCATACAAGGCAATTGAGAGGCAATGCATACCATACCAATGAATGGCATTGCCATTTCCAATGCATACCATTGTCATTTTCATTTCCAATTCATACCATACAATAGTATACCATTGTCAATGCATACCATACCATTTCTAGTGCATACCATACCATACTATTGTTTAATGTCTTGAATATTCTAGGGTTGTTATGTGTCATCTTGCATTTCAGGAAGCAATTGTTATCTAAACCCTAGTTTATGCTTGGATTTTCAACCCCCTTTCATTTAATGATTACATGTTTTAAGGTTTGTTATATTTATAATGTTGCAAATTAGTTTTAATATCATTTATTGGCTTGACGAGTCATGGCAATGTTATGGAATGACATTGGAAATTTATATTTATTGTTATATAGGTTAAAATGGGAAACTACATGACAAGGCATGGGAATCTATATGACAATGGCATGGCATGGCATGGAAATGACATGTAAATGGCATGTCTTCGCAAGGCATAGCATTGGCATGAAAATTCTTTGATATGGAAAGGAATGAAAAAGGAATGGCATGGCATGGCTTGGTAAGGCATGGCAATGGCATGGAAAGGGTTGACAATGGCATGGAAATGCCAATGGAATGGAATGGAGTGAATTGGCAAGGAATTACAATGGCATGACAATGGCATGGCAGGGAAATGAAATGGCATCAACAAGTTTATGGGATTGGGTTTGGGAGGGTCCTTTGTCTCCTTGTCTGCTCTAACCCAAAAATTTAGTAGGAATGCGCAATCAATTCTCATAGATGGTGAAAAGAAAGGAATAATGGTTTCAGGTCTCCCTGGAGGAATTTTAATAGAATAACATTACTTTCTATAGTGTGTCATGAAATGTAACCTCAAAACCTTTATTTGTAGGTGGAAAATGATACCCATTCTAAGATCTAGTTTCCATGTGAACTCTTTTGTTCTATTGATCAAAATCAATAAATTTAGTGGAAATCATGGAAGACTAAATAAATATTATTAATAATTTACAGTCTTAACAAAATTTACATATAACGACTCCACATTATAAACAAACGTGTGTGTTAATGGGTCATTGACTAGTATTTTTGGCATTTATCAAGGGTTACACATAAATAAAATGATTTTATATATGCCATGCATAGAAAGCGGGGAATAATGTGTGTTCCCTAGAAAATAAAATTGAGCTGAAATTGTTAAGTGATTTACAATTATGTAGAAGATAAATGAGAAAATGTATTTCTATAATAAATTATTGTAATATCCATTTTTTAAGGTCACAATATTTTCAGGTGACCACTATTTGAGTGTGGATTTCCATTGGATTTAGATGGAGATAATTCAAGAGGCATTCCATATTGTTGGATGTGAGTTAGAATATGGACATCCACAATATTCATACAAATAACTCAGAAGGAATGATCTATCGATGATGTATAAATACATGGGTGATTGGCAAGCAATGCTACTTGTGAACCATTAATTGCTTATTAATTTATTACTTAGTAATATTTTCAACCATATCCTATTCCTTAATGCGTAATGAAAGTATTTATCATCACATTAGAAACAAATAAATGGATTAATATACATGAAATTCATACACTTTGGAATTCAAACACTATGAAATTCATATATTAATCAACATCAAATTTACAAGCAATGAGAATCATAAAAAAAGTGCCATGAAATGTTTATATATATATATATATCGTCTAAATTGTACAATTTTTACAAAATGACAACTCGTGCCCAATATACAAGGAAGCAACAAGTGTCCTAGTATAAAAAAACATTTATATTGTGGCCTAGGTACACAATTTCAGTAGTTAGTCAATCATTGATCATTTCCACCCTCACCACCCTCAGGAGCATCCTGGAAATATATTTGTATTCCTGTGCTTGAGGATGCAACTCGAGAGGTTCTAGGCCCAGGCATGTTTCACCAGGATACGAGTCAAATAGGAGATGGCTAGTTGTAATTGTTGCAAGTTCTCTAGAACATGAGAATTTTGGGTAGGGGGGTTGGTCCTTCACCTGGATGGACGAGGACCTAACTCAGGGTCATGCCTATCATGATATTGGTCCCATGTGGATCCTCGATCCACCCCACGGAGGTCACCAATGTCAAAGAAGTTGACAGTATTACCTAAAACAAACTCACCCTATAATTTTCTCATAAAATATAAGGGCATCTCCATGTTATTGCAAGGAAGTTTATCAAAAACCATGTACCACCTATCCATCCAATTTTGACTAATATGAGGATGGATGCACCGGTTAGTGGAGATGCATTTCCTAGTCAATGGTAATTCTTTTACCTTTATAGGATACTTAAAAATAGACAATATTTGTTGTTTTGAAATGCCCAGTTCTTTGACTTGGTTTCTATCCAAACTAGTGCTATAGTACTCATACATTTGTTCCTTATAATCCGAAATAGAGGTCAATTTACCTTGGGAAATTGCAATGGAATGCACAATTATGTAAAAAAAAGTGGCCAATGAGACTTTGCTAGAATCTCTAGTCTCCCTTAAATGTTCCTCAAGGGTTCATAATATAACCAAACCCTCATAATTTTCAGCATTTACATTGTGTGGTGGTGGTGGGTTGGGCTTTTGATCTTCTTGGTTTTCTTGTGAGGGGTTTAAATTGTCTTGGGGTTCCATTTTATTATATATGTTGCAATTTAACATCCATGACATGAAAATTAGGTTCCCTTTTTATTTAAAATACAAAATTATTATTATTATTTTAATTTACATTATTGGGATCAGATTAATAAATTGGAATGACTAAATAAGATTAAAATTATGAAAAATGTAACATACCTTGACACAGTGGCCCCCTCTTCCCTTTATTTCTCTTCTCTATCTCCACTATATTTGACCAATCAGAGAAGCGCGTGTGATTTGTGAACAAATCGCTCTCGGGACCTTAATATATTTTTATCAATAAGACTACACACGTGGTTTTTCCACTAAACCTATGTGGAAATCTAGGTGGATGTTCAGCCATATCTAAACATATACGTATAGGAACATGTGTATGTTCCTAAGAATGTGCACATGTTCTTATGAGTGTGCATTCTTAATCATGCCATTGCCACTTTTTCTACCACCAAGTTCTTGCACTTACCCTCCTCTATTCCTTCTATTTCAATTTTTGGGGTCACTAAATGGTGAATCATGGTTGGGAAGTTGGATTATGACATAGTCCGGTTGAAAAATTGAAACCTAGGTGGATGTTCAGCCATATCTAAACATATACGTATAGGAACATGTGTATGTTCCTAAGAATGTGCACATGTTCTTATGAGTGTGCATTCTTAATCATGCCATTGCCACTTTTTCTACCACCAAGTTCTTGCACTTACCCTCCTCTATTCCTTCTATTTCAATTTTTGGGGTCACTAAATGGTGAATCATGGTTGGGAAGTTGGATTATGACATAGTCCGGTTGAAAAATTGAAACCTTTATCTATATGGTGAAGTGACACCCAACTTTTTTTGATTTCCAAGTTGTTGAGGCAACCCTTCAAATGTGGTTTCATATATGTTCAACGAAGTTCTATGCATGTGTTGGGTAAAGATATGCCACTTTTAGATTCAATTTTGTGCCCCCACTCCTAATGTTTTCATATGTGTTAAGTAACAAAAATTGTCAATGATAGAAACATCTTGTATTGAGGTTGACGTAGGGTCAAAATTTTCCTTATCTTGAAGTGTACCTCATCATGGTTATTGACTGAATTTTATTTTTCTATATGTTCCTTATCCCTTCTCATAAAAAAAATATTTTCTGCTGGGATAGTTACAACTTCAGACCTATCTAGTTTTCAATATGGTTGTTTGGTACTACTTTCATTCTTGAGTTGGGTGTTGCATTCTTTGATTTCTTCAAGTCTTCCATCATTGTATTTTGAGCTCTCAATTTACTAAAAGTAGAGGAAAAATAAGATGGACAATTGGTTACCATAGTATTTAGTGTGGCTACCTACTTAATTACCCCATCTAGACTTTGTCTAGTTTCTTTAAATTTATCACACTCTTCCTGAAGAATAGTTGCAGTCTAGTTAGTAACTAGTTGTTCATATGATTTTATTCTCTCACTTTGTTGCTACATAATTTTCTTATTTTCCTCTTTAAGTAGTTGATTAATATTGACATGTGATGCAGGAGAATCTCTCCACCTCATCACATGAACCAACACACCAACACGTATACCCGCAATGGAGAAAGGGAGAGGCGACGACCCTCCCATTTTTTTGAATTTGAAATAATCCTATACGGATTTTTTTGTTGTAAGATTGTAAGGATCGAGCCACACATTTTGTACAGGTAGTGGAAAGGGTTTCCTTAAATGGTTTCCTGTAGCAGGACCATATCATAATCAGGACTAGGTAGACATTTATGTAATGCAAGCATAGGAGTATGGTGTCGTATCTGAGATAGCAATGGCACTAAGGTGATCATGAGGATAAGATCATAGGGTCCTCACATTGTAATTAAGAAGAAAGAGAGGAGACTTGAGAGAGATATATATCAAAGGTTAGAGAGGCCTTAGGAGGTCTTATAAGTTTCGGGAGAGATGTTGAGAGAACTGGGACTATGTTGCAGTGCAATTTGTTTTGTAAACATCTGTATAGATACACAGAGATAATAGAAAAACAATTTTACTGCATATTGTTGTTCATATGTTTATGTATTTCATGAATGAATGTTGTAGATGTATGATAATTTTCATTTATAGTAGAAATATAGATTTCTCTATCCCTATTTGAGTTTGAAATATCATTATGGGTTTTTTAGGTTGCGCAAGGAGTGCACAATAAAACATTGGAATTTATGTAGCCTAGACAAGGAGTGCGCATCTGAATATCTTTGTTGAGTTTAGAGGAGAACGTGCCAGAAGGGCACACCAGGATAGCTTGCAGACTCAAGGGAGAATCCTCAAAGTCACTGAATACTCTATAGGGAAGACTCTGCAAAGGAGGGCACAACGATACAAAATTGATGAAGATTTTGTAGAGCTCTGTCAGGAAGGCATCGAGCGAGTACAAGGAGTGCACAAGAGGAATCTGTTTCAAGTTCTGTAAGGAGAAGAAGTGTCAAGGAGAATAGAATTATAGAGTTTCATAAATAATATGGATGAAGACTTGTGCAAGGAGTGCACTAGACCAACACTTGGACAAAGCGTCGAAAGATAGCCATCTAAGGGCTAGTTATAGCATAAGGATTGTGCAGAGGAGTGAAATGTTTCAATTTTGAAAGATTAGGAGGTCGAACGCAAAACGTGGCAGGTGGGCACTAGAAATATTTTAGAAGACGTAGAAGGGTGAGTCCCTTAGAGGATGAGTGATTTGAAAGCTCAGAAGAGATAGCACGAGGAGTGTGCAAGAGTGGACTTATTCCAAGTCCCAACACCCAAGGGAGATAGCATTTCCATAACGCACATGATACATAAAGATGAAAGGCTCGCAGGAGAAAAATCGAAGGACGATACCTTTGAAAATGTGGAAATATTCCAACTCAGGAGGAAATTGAAGGCTCAGGAGGAGGAGCAGTGGCAGCCATTAGATCAGGTGTAGAGGAGAAAATCTAGTCCATTGAATCTCATGTCTAGCCACATAGGAGAGCATGAAAGAGAAATAGATCTCAGTTGGAAGCGCGTGGACCAACAGTCGTTGGATCTGGAGGAAGTGCATGAGGTTTAGTCCTTTAGAGTGCATAGGAGGAGAGTTGAATTGCGAAGTCGTGATGTCCCAAAATCATTGGGACCATCCATCGTCAGAAGACAGGTGGAAGTGGATCAACATTTCGATGACCCACATGAGTGAAAAGTCAAAGGGCATGTTTTTAAAAACTCACAAAACATGAATTGATGAAAAGATTCCAGCCGTTGATCGAGGAGAGATCTGGACCGTTGACTGTCTAGGGAGAATTTCATAATTTTAGGGTTGGGAGAATGGATGTGAATCACATCAAGAGTTCTCAATACACGAAATCCCGATGCGATCTAGACCGTCATATCATGGAAGAATGGAGACCATTGATATGTGGCGAGGATATATCAAAAAATCATATGTTGGGAGAAGGTAGGTGAGTGACCCTCCAACTTCAAGAAAAGCAAAGTCCTAATAAGTGCTTGAGGTTGAGCCCTGAGTCAAAGTCGGGGGTCATATGGAATGAGGATAAGGGAGGAGCTAGTGAGTTCTAAGCCCTTGTCAGGGTTTCAGAGGTCAGGAGAGTCGGGGTGATTCACATTTAGAATACCCAACATGTGAAATCACAAAATACCCTTTGAGAGGCATGCGGTCATAATCAATGGTTACATGGAGAGAATCTTGTGACTGGTACTTGTACGCACAGGATGAATTTCACAATGACCTGTGGATTTGTTCAAGGAATTCCAACAAGTAATCAAAAGAGATTCTTCATCTTAGAGGTATTTAAGAGGATATATCCTTGACTGGGAGGTCAATGGACCCTAGCGAGGTAGGGGGTCTCATCGAGTGGTATCAGAGCAGATGTTTTTATCTGTAGATTTCAGGCAAAAGAGAAAGAGGAGGAGGCCATTATTTTGTTTGCAGACAACAGATAAGAGAGGGATGATGAGAGGAGATGACCTGATAACATCATGTGTATCACAAATAGGAGTTTGCATATAAACATGAGGTGAAAGAAACAAAGTACTAATGCTCTATGAGAAAGTTTTTGCACATGCACTGCAACAACAAAAATTTAAACAGCCAGGTGAGCTGTGAGGGAAGATGGAGATGCTCGTAGATGAAGAGTGATCCATAGGATTTCCAGGAGTGCATGTAGAAGGTGGAAATGGCTACTAAATTCCATGAGCGCGGTCAAAAGGAGACCACCAACAAAAGAGTAAAAAAGAAATTGACAAGGAGCTTGTTGAAATAAGAGAAAGAATGGAATGGTTGACATTGAAGATGCAGCAGGAAGCAAAGGTATGCTAGAGGTATGAATGGCCTCTGAAAAGCAAAGACAAATGGTTTGTTCAAAATTTTCTATCCAGGAACAAGCAACAAGAGTTGAGGATGTGGCTAAGGTATGATAAAAACCTCATTGGCACAAAGATGGTTTGTATTTGTGATCCAAAAGTTGGAGAAAACCTTAGTGATGAGGAAGGGAGGTCAGTTTAAGGTCTCATAAACTTCCAGGAGGGTAGAGATGAATTTTCAAATTGTGAGGTGGGAAATGAAATGAGATCAGTAATTGATCTCATAGACTTCCTGGAGGGAAATGATGGAAGTTGAAATTGTCGTGTGGGAAATGAGATGAGGTCAGTTGATCTCATATACTACTAGGTGGGTAGGAATGGACTTTTGAGTTGCGAGGTGGGAAATGAAAAGGGATCAGGTGGAGGTCTCGAGTACTAATAGAGGAGAAGTGTCGAAAGTTAAGATTTCCAAGTCGGCAATGATATGGGATTGGTTGATCTCATAGACTTCCAGGTGGGCAACAGAAAATTCCCAAATTTCTAGGTGCGAAGGGAAAAGGAGATGAGATTGTCTGAGAGTCTCATGGACTCTGTGGAGAGTTCATGTCAACAAGGAGTGTTGATAGATGAAGTTTCATGTGGTATTGTATACCATGTGAATGAGCACAATTAGAAGTTGAATACTTCCATCACAAAGAAGGAGGATCATAGGAACATTTTGATCATTGGGGGAATTCAGATATTCCTACTAGATAGCCTAGTTGAGGCCAGAGCATGTGTTACAGGTGCAACAGGAGGAGAAGGGTAGCCAACGGTGACTATCAAGATGAAGGAGCAGATTAAGAAGCTTCCCAAGGAGAAGAAGAAGAAATCGATCAAACTCTGATGTCTACCCCAACAGAAGGAGAAGAGAATTCAGCAGAATTCCTCAAAATTTCAGCCAAGAAGATGAACCGAAGATGACTGTAGCACTAAGGCCTGCAGTAGAATAGGAAGCAAAAAACATAGACTTTGCTGATATGTATGAAGAATTGGAATCCCTAGAGAGAATGGTTATAGTTAAAATCATTCACATCCAACAACCTAAGTTGGAGATAGGTAGAGGAGCATACCATCCATGGGAGAAGTTGGAAGAAGTTGGAGATATGACGACACATGAGGAGCTGATAGAAGCTAATATGTCAGAGGAGGTGACTGAACAACAATTCAGTCAAGAAGAGACTGCAGAATTGGATTCTGCAGCAGGGTGATAAGCTAAGACCACAAGATATGGAGAAAATCGAAAGGGGCATCGAGTTGATCTACCCACTGAGGAGAAGGAAGTGCAGTAGAGAAAACTACATAAGAAGAATCAGCCATTGGAGAATTTGGTCGAAGATATAGAAGAGATAAATAGGATGATGTTGAGGTTAGCGTAGGAAGAAGTGAACAAAGGGGATATGAACATAAGATATCCTACCATAGCTGCAGGGAAGAATAAGAAGAAGCAGTAGTAGCAGCAACAACAACAACAACATAGTTGGAGAGGGACAAGAGGACAACTCCAAGGGAAAGTTTGGGATCCAGGAGGATTTCAACATTGGAGGAGGTGAGCTCATGAGGAGGAGCTCATGTTTTTCCTAGCAGGGGAGTATGATTTAGGAACATCACTCCACCTTAGCACATGCGACAACATGCAAACACACATATGTGCAATGGAGAAAGGGAGAGATGTTGACCCTCCCATTTTTTTCAGTTTGAAATAATTCTATAAGGATTTTTGTGTTGAAAGGCTATAAGGAACAAGACACACCTTTAGGGTTTCCTTAAATGGTTGCCTGTAGCAGGCCCAGATTGTATTTAGGCCTGGATAGAGATTTATGGAATGCAGTCGTAGGAGTATGGTGACATAACTGAGATAACGATGGCACTAAGGTGATGGTGAGGATAAGATTGTACGACCCTCTCTTTGTAATTAAGAATAAAGAGAGGAGACTTGAGAGAGGGAGATATCAAAGATGAAAGAGGCCTCCATATTGTTGTTCATGTGTTTATGTATTTCATGAATGAATGTTATAGATGTATGATAAGTTTCATTTATAGTAGAAAGATAGATTTCTCTATCCCTGTTTTAGTTTGAAATATCATTATGGGTTCTTTAGGCTGTGAAAGAAGTGCACAACAAAACATTAGAAGTTTTGTAGCCAACGAAAGGAGTGCACATCTGAATTTATCTGTTGAGTTCAGAGGAGAACGTTCTAGGAGGGAACACCCGAATAGTTTTTCGACTTAGGGGAGAAGCCTTAGAGTTACTAAATACTATGGAGGGAAGAATGTGCAGAGGAGGGCACAAAGATACAGAATTGTTGAAGATTCTGTAGATATCTTCTAGGAGGGAATTGAGCAAGTGCAAGGAGTGCACAAGAGGACTCTGTTTCGAGTTTTGTAAGGAGAAGACAGTTACATAGTTGTTGAAATACTCTAGACGGAGACCTGTGAAAGGATTGGACCAAACCAACAATGAAACGAAGTGTTGAAAGATATCCATCTAAGGGTTAGTCAGAGCATAAGGAGTGTGCAGAGGAGAGAATTGTTTCAAGTTCAAAATCCTAGGAGGACAAATGCAAAGTGTGCCAGGCAGGCACTAGAATCATTTTAGAAGACGCAGAAGGGAGAGTCCCTTAGAGGCTGAGTGAGTTGAAATCTCAGAAGAGATAGCATGAGGAGTGTGCAAGAGTGGACATATTCCAAGTCCCAAAGCTCAGGAGAGATAGTGTTTCCAGAACACAAGTGAGACCCAAACTTGCAAGTCTCGCAGGAGAACAAACGAAGGCCGAGACCTTTAAAAACTTGGAAATATTCCAAGTGAGGAAGAAATTGAAATTTCAAGAGGAGGAGAGTCGACAACCATTAGATCAGATGCAGAGGAGGAAATATGGACCATTGGACCTCACATCCAGGCACACAGGAGAGTGTGCAAGAGAAACAGATCTAAGCCATCGAACCTAGAAGCATGTGGACAAACAATTGAATTGGATCTGGAGGAAGTAAACATGATTTAGTCCTTTAGAGTGCATAGGAGGAGATTTGACATGAAAAGTCGCGAGGTCTTAAAATCATTGGGACCGTCCATCATCAGAAGATGGGTGGTAGTCGATTAGAAGATGGGTGGATTTTCTCGTGGGATTCTAGAAGGGAATCAGAAGAGTTTCTTCCACTAAGAGGGATTTAAGAGGAGTGATCCCTGACCGAGAGGTCAGCAGACCCTACCGAGGTAGGGGGTCTACATCAACATGTATAAGGCCTTCGATAGCCTAATATGGAATGACATTCAAACAGCCCTCTTATCTTTTGGAGTTTCAAAACCTTGCATTTTATGAATCATGTCGTTAACCTCATCATCATTTTTTTCTATTCTTATCAATGGCTCTCCCTCCCTCACTTTATCCCATTTTCATTGAATCATACAAGGATACCCTCAATCCACCTTCTTTTTCATCCTTATAGTTGAGTTTTTGGGATGTTCAATCAAAGTGGTTGCAATATAAGGAAAATGGAAATGATTAAAACTCCATGCGGAAGAGAATGTATCTATCCATCAAGAATTCATAGGTGACACCATACTTATGGGAATCCCAACATTTCATGAATAAGAATCTATCAAGAAAGACCTTTATGACTTCATGGAATCCTACAGTGCCTCCATCAACCAACTTAAATGTCATTTTTTATTCTTCAATATGTCATCTAATATTCAAGCTCATATTTCATGGATTCTTGTTTTTCAAAAAATTACTCTTCCTTCTAAATGTTCATGATCCCCTATTATGTATAAATTTTTAATACAAGCCTCTTAGGAATAAATTTTATGAAGGATGGAAAATCAACTTGACAGGTGTTCCTTCAGATCTCTCAACCTAATGGGTTTTCTAGTTCTAGTAAAATCAGTCTTAGAATCAATTTCCCTATACTTTTTTTCGATTATATATGCCTCTAAACAAATCTTTAAGTACATGCACAACTTGCACCAAACCTTCTTATGGGGAGGAAAAAAGGAATTAACAAAATGGAATTTGGTCTCATGTTCCATGGTCTTCCTCTCAAAATTGGTTGGAGGCTTGGGACTACGAGACCTAGAAGTGATAATCAATTTCCTTAGTGAAAATATATGGTGGTGGTGGATTAATAATTATCAGAGACTATGGGGGTTCATTTTGAAGAAAAAATATGTAGCAAACTAAAATGAGGTGACCTAATGTACATGAATAGATAGCCCCCGAGCATAAATATATGGAACATAGCTTGGAAAAATTTGACTTTGATATAGGAACATTTCTTTTGGGAAATCAACAAAATGATATTTACCCTCTTTTTTTAATGAAAACTGGTACTATTTACCCAAGTGGAGTGAAAAAACATACCTCTGGGATAAAATAACCACCATGAAAAACAAAAAAAAAATTGGTAGTTTTGCAATACTAGCTCTCAATGACAACATGTCATCAATGGAGAAATTGGCTACCAAAGAAAGAATGGGTCGCACCTGAAGAACTAGGGAAATTGGAAGGATTATGGATGGATATAAACTAAAGGAAAATCAAAATAACCAATCATGATGATAGAATAATATGGGGCATCTCTCCCAATGGAAATTTCACTGTCAAGGAGGTGTATCGTATTGTTGTAGATCTCCAAAAGAGACCACAACAAGAGATTTGTGTGGAAATATAATAACAACACCTTTGGGAAAAGGATTGAACTTTTCTTTGGATTTTGGCACACAGAAAAACACTAACCCAGAAGAACCTCATTAAATGTAGCTTCTAAAGACCCTTAGTTTGTTTTCTTTGAAAATCCCAAGAATAAACTTTAGAGCACCTCTTAAACTTGTGCCCCTTTATGATTGATATTTGGGATCAATGCGCTCTCTTTTTTCAATGTTCCAACAAAAATATACAAAACATAAAATTCACCATTGAAAACTAAAATCAAAGCATCACTAATAATTGCATCATAAATAGAGTGTGGTAGCTTCTACTAGGATTTACTTTATGGGAAACCTAGAAGGAAATAAATAGGTGCATTTCTAAAAGGGAACACTTGGAACCTAATAAATTTGGGTGCAAATAATTCATGCCATCAAAGAAACCATCTTGGTCCAAATCTAGTTAGAGAACGATTGGAAAGGAAGCCCCAACGAGTATAACATTATGGTGTCTCTTGATCCTGACCCAGGAAAATTTCATCACACTCAGAGAATAGAGAAACCTCACTGCAATCCTCTAGTCAACTAGTCACCTCCCCCTCTTGGTTTCATCAAACTCAAATTTGATGGAGGCTCAATAGGGAAGTTGAGGATCGCTAGCTAGGATGGAATCTTGAGATATGACAAGGGAAAAATCATTCAAACATTTGCAAAGAGGATGAGAATCATCAGTAACAATGCAATCAAACACTCTTCCACTGAGGAGGGTCTTAGGATTTCCAATAGGGAAATATTTACAAAATTGATAGTAGAAGGAGATTCACAAGTAATCATCTAGATGCTCATTTTCATATAGATGGGATCCCCTAGAAGTAAAATTAGTCAATGTTGGCATATTGAGGAAGCCTTGGAGCGGCTCAAAATCCTCCTCTCAAATATTTAGGCTCTCATTCCCTCCCATAAATTCCGCTCAACAAACAAAGTGATAGATAGATTAGAAGAAAAAGGAAATATTAAGAAGCCTATATGGCTTCGAAAATTCCTAGGACCCCTCCAAGTCCGACCTTCTAACTGAAAACTACTCTTACCTTGCATCAAAACGTTGTCAAACCCTACTTGGGGTGTAAGGGATGAGACACATATGAGATTCTATGCCTAGAAAAGACATGTCCAGCTAACGACGAAAACATGGGATGCACAACCACATAGTAATTATGTTGGAGTGTGAGGAGGAGGACACCTAATTTACAGAGTTTAATTGTGGTATTAATGAAGTTTAATGGATGTACCATAAACTTGATGGCAGGCTCGATGATGATATCATCCACTCACACTCCAAATGATAACATATTATGGTGGATTTAGTATTGTTTACTTCTTCAAGAGTGGATGAAGAGCATATGTTCTTACACCATTATGATAAGGAATGGTCATAATCAATACTTGGGCCAGAGAAATATAGATGATGATACTCTTCGATCCCTTCCAGATTTTGAAGTGTTATGAGTTTTCCATACTACCACCATCAATGAGGCAAGAAACAAGCCTAAATTAATGGTTCCCACTCAAGGATATCATGGGTGTTATCAATGAGAATGGGATGTTCACTCAGTTAACTTGTGAGATAGCACATGCGTTTATGGGATATAAAGGAATACACCTAATTTCATTAGACATTGATAAATACCTCCAAAAATTATTCCATTGAACCCTCCTCCCAATACATCTTTGCAATAAAATAAGCCCCTATTTTTACTATATATTCCTTTTTATATTTCTGCTGATCCAGATTATTTTCGGCACGAAATGAAAGCGGAGATATAATAAATAAATGCACAGAGATATTGACGATATTCAATAATATAACAGAAATGTATCAGATATGCAACCATAAACACAGATATACAGTAATACATGATTTCTGTTAATCAAAGAAATGTACAGAGACTCTAAAAATACAGAGTGAAAGACTCGCTAGAATGGTGGCAGCTTATCTCTGAGAAGAGATGTGACGGCTACTCGCATTCGCAAGAAGATGATTACAATGAGGCTCTGAAGGAACTTTTACAATAGACGGGAATGCCAAAAGTCCTAGACATCAAAAAACCTAACCCTAGGAGATGAAGTGCCAAAAGTCATGTGGGCCCCGTTTGGGTAAGTGAGTACATCAACTTCCCGGGGTCGTAACTTTTGCATACGATCTCCGTTTTAGGCATGTGATATCTCGTTGGAAAGGTATTGTTGAGGAGATTCATTTTCGGGGCTCAATCATTCCTTTGACGATCATTGAGAACCTCTATCTTGAAAAAACTTCATTTGGACCCTCAAAATGGCCCGGAAGTTAAAACCTTCTAAAAATAGTAAATTGCCAAAACGGCCAGAAAATTGTTTTGAGCCATTTGGAAAAGGTGGGTGGCCACCGATATCCACCTGGATCATCTGCATACCTATAAACCCTCTAACACCCATATACGACCCCCCCGCAATACCTACAATATAATGACTCTATTTCTTACAATTTAAAACCCCCTTTATGAATGAATGTGATGAGATATTGGTCAAGAAGCTGAATCCCCCATGTCATTAAGGGAGTGTATATCCAACCAAATCATCTACTGTAAGGCACTTAAACTCAGATTCCTCGAAAACCAAAGTTCATACGGACGCTTAGTTAGCAGTAGCGAATTTTAGTATGGTCTCCTCACCTCCAATTCACGACCACTTGGAGTAAATTGAGGGTTAAATTATCCTATAAAGAAGCATAACATAGCACTAGGAAGTGGATGCAAACAATAATAGTTGGGTTCCTAAAAAGGGTAGTTCAGGGGCTCGTGAAACCAAGTATTGGAGAACCGTCGACTTCTATTGTCACCTCAAAATGATACTAGGGAAGATGTTGCAAGATCTATATGATGGACATGATAAAATGCTCTTGCAATTTGACTAGGTTCATCTGTTGATCAAAGAGGTCTTAACTAGGATTCCACCTCCAAGAAATTCACCTACCAACCCACCTCTGAAATTCAACAAGAGGATCCTGAGTCACCTCAGGAACTCGATGAAGTTTCTCTGAATTGACCTCCATTATGTTCTAGTTTCTTGTTCATTTAAATGATGGAAGGTAATAGTAAATATCTTAGAGGTTCTAGTTTGTTTAATCTTTTGTTTGGACAGAAAATGTAGCTAGCATGGTGTTAATACAAAATCTCTCTATGTATAGATGAACTGTTGACTCATACCATTACTGTCTATTTAGTGTCCCACTGACAACAAGTGTTTAGTGTATAAATATTCCTCATTTCACTTAATATAAATAGATCAATATGCTTACAAATAAATTAGATCAAATTTGATCTGAATGTATATTAACCATCATGATCATCATTATTATTTAGTTTAATTTACTATTATTATTATTTTTTCTTTAGATCACAAAATAATTAATAATTATCATAACTTAAAGAAACATAATAAAAATAAAAAAATAAAAAAATATACATAATAAAAAAATAACATATATCCATTTAAAAAAAAAAAATATGGAATGAGTTCACGAGAATCTTTCTTCTCATTTTTTCCCATCACACCTAACTTCCATTTGGATCTCTTTAATTATTTTTAGTTATGTTTTGTGTTTTAAAATGGGCCAAAATTCCTTAGTCAAATTTTTCATAAATCCATTTCAAAATATAATTTAGACAAACATATTCATTAAAAAACATATTCTTTAAAAAACAATTTTAATGAATTAAAGAATTTTTTTTTATTAATAAACAATTTTTTTATCTTAAATATTATTATTTTTGTGAAATTTATTTATTTAGGTTCATTAAATAATTATATTTAATATGTGTAAAAAAATTTAGTTCACTTATAATTCATTATTGATGATGATGATGATGATGATGTTTAACATTCATTAATACCTAATTGGTCTATCGAACCTTAAGAGAGTAATTGATTACTTATGATTCTTTAGAAGTTTGTTTCTGTGCTCGAAAAGCACTAAGAGAAGCTTTCCAAGATCACCATAATTTTGTTGATTTAAGAGGTTAGGAAGGTTGGTAGTGTGATTAATATTTTGAAAATGAGATCGAATATGGGTATAGGCTGGGCAATCTAAGAGAAAGTGTTTTTCATCATCAACCTTCCTAGTGTCATAAAAGTGACACACTCTTTCATCCCATGGCGTTTTAGGAATTGACCAACACCCATTTTCACTATGAAGCTCGTAAGAATTTGTTCTTATCTTAGCAATGCTTATTTTTTTCTTTACACTTGGAAAAACAGATAGATAATTTTGATCTTCTAGATTAGGGTTGATTACATCTTTATAATATCTTAATTCTCTTTTTTCCTCTAACTCTTTATCACACCACATTAAATTGTTATTATTCATCTACTTTACATATTTTCTATTTATCGGAGATACATTTTATCAACCTCTAATCCACTTGTTAATTAATGTGAATATGGTTAGCCTATTTTTGTATTGATGTTGGTTAAATTGTATTTTCCTTTTTCTTGCTAATAGAATAATTATTGCGGTTATTTAAATTTTCATATTTTTGAAAATAATTATTAGTTATTATTATTGTTTTCTGAACTTTGTATTTGTGGATCAAATTTGAAAGTGATATTAGTTATAATAATAATATTATTATTAATGGGTTTTACACATTAATTTAGTGTCTTGCTTGGCTGTGATCTTAAAAATAGATTATTATTATTATTATAATGAATACACCAGTTTTCATAATTAATTATAATGTTGTTTAATCTTGATTATAAATTATAGATAAATTTTAAAAGGTTGAAAATTTCAAGTGGACACTCTACCCATCATCTTTAACAATCGGGTAGAGTGTCCACTCACATTGCAAAATTAATCTGTAGATTAACTCCAAAAAATTGAAACATCATTATGACTAAGTGTAAAAAGTTACACCCTCATAGTTATTATTATTATTATTATAGTTTTTGTTATAATGGTTATTAATGTCCATTGACATCAAAATTGATCTATTGAATAAAAAATAATACATGTAAAATTATTATAAAATCGTATTAATTAATTCATTAAAAATTATTATTAAATTTATTTTTAATTCGTAATATCTTTAATAAATTCAAATTTTAAATAAATTTATACTCTCAAATAATTAATAATTATGATTAAGATGTTTGATTTTTTTAAAATTTTATAATTAAATATTAAATATTAATGAATAATATAGTTTTAAATTTTATTAATGGTTAATTTGGTATTAAGATAGTTATGGGTGTGGTTGTTTTTTTCAAACAATTTTGATGTATCTAAATAAAGAAAAAATTAATAATTTAATTGGTTAGCTCAATTGAATTTATAGTATTGACTGAATTATAATAAATAATAATTTAATTGGTTAGTTCAACTGAATTTATTGATGATGATGATGATGATTATAATCCATTAAGACCTAATTGGTCTATCAGACCTTAAGAGGGTAAGTGATTACTTGTGATTCTTTAGAATTTTGTTTCTGTGCTCGAAAAGCATGAAGAGAAGCTTTCCAAGATCACCATACTTTTGTTGAGTTAAGAGGTTAGGAAGGTTGGTAGTGTGATCAATATTTTGAAAATGAGATCTAATATGGGTATAGGATGGACAATCTAAGAGAAAGTGTTTTTCAACTTCATCCTTCTTAGTGTCACAAAGGTGACACACTTTTTCATCCCATGGCGTTTTAGGAATCGACCAACGCCCAGTTTCACTATGGAGCTCGTGAGAATTTGTCATTATCTTATCAATGCTTATTTTTTTCTTTACACTTGGAAAAACAGATAGATAATGTTGATCTTCTAGATTAGGGTTGATTACATCTTTATATACCTTAATTTTCTTTTTCCCTCTAACTCTTTATCACACCACATTGTTTCCTTAAAATTTGATTTGACATTTTTTTTAATAGTATCTTTATTCTGTAAAATGGTTTCTTCCATTATTCCCCAATAGTTTAGCCAAGATTGGGTGTCTTTAAGCCATCCTCTCTTGAGTCGATGGTGGTTATGACTTGATTTGGAAGCAATTTTAGGTAGCCTCTTGTCTTCCATGTTGTTTAACTTGTTCTTATACATTAGGTATCTAGTCATAGCCATGCTCTCAATAGGGGAGAGGCTAGTTTCTATGAGGAGGATGGGATAGGCCGTATTTCCTTTAATTTTGAGATTATAGGTTATAAAATTCTTTTGTATTTGCTCTATCTTTCTATAGGATTCACGAGAGATACTACAACCCTATACTTCACATCCATAAAGAATAAGAGGTGTAACAAGAGTCTCAAAAAGGAGTTTCTTCTTATCCCAACTCTAAAGTTCAGCTGATTTACAATTGTTTTCAAGCCCATAATAAGCTTTCCATCCACCAATAATCCTTTTCCCAATGCTATAATTCCAATTAATCTTGTGGTGAATATCAATTCCAAGATATTTGTATGAACTCACTTCCTCCAAGTTGTTTTTGTCATATGAAAAGGTATCATAAGGGATCTTATTGGATTTAATAATCATGACCTTAGTCTTATCAGTATTAACAGTCATACCCATATTGGAGCAAAAATCCTTGAGGATTCTTAGTTGTTTTTCAAGATCATGGGGACTCCTTGCCATAAGAATGATATCATTAGCATAAAGAAGAAGATTGGTGACTATATTAGTGAGTGTAGGGCCAACACAACCTTCTTTTTCCAAACATTCTTCTAATTTATCAATGTATATGCCAAAAAGGGTAGGGGACAAGGGACAACCTTGATTGACTCCGATATTGCAGTTAATCTCTTTTGACCAGCCATCAGTGTTTTTAAACTTAGCAATAACGTTCTCATATATCCTTATTGCAGCAACGCTCAACTTGAGAGACACTTTTATCTCTTCCAACCTATTCCAAAGGTTTTTCCTAGGAACCATGTCAAAAGCTTTCCTAAAGTCAACAAAACAACAAAAAAGATTGGTTTTAATATTGTGGAACTCCTCTCCAATAATCCTAAAGGTAACAAGATGGTCCACAGTTGAATGATATCTCTGAAACCCGACCTGGCCTTTAGCTCTTTTACCGTGACTTTCTAGCCAAATGATAATCTTCTTTTCCAAAATGATCCCATAAAGCTTGGCTAAAATCCAGCTAATCATAATGGTCCTATAATTAGAGGGAATGTTTTTATCCCGATTTTTGAAAATGGGAACAATGAGGCTTTGCATCCAGAGTTTTGGGAAGCCTTACTTGACTGCTAAATTGAAGAGCTTGTGTATGTGAGGGATAAGGATTAGCCCTCCGATTTTAAAATTTTCATCTTGGTAGCCTTCAGTGTCCTTAGCTTTCCCATTTGCGAGTCACTTAACCCCGAACTCTATGTCATCTAAAGAAAAAACTTCTTCCTTTGTAGGGACAATAGGAATAGTGTCCATGGAATTAGGGAACTCGTAAAGAATTTTAAGGTAGGAATTCCAGTCTGTTAAGAGAATCCTATTATTTTCTTTAGTATTGCGTTTTAGAATTTGGCTTCAGAACTTCTTAGGATCCAACTTGTAAAATGTTCACAAGGTCTTGGGGTTTCGCTGCTACATCTGAGACACCGTGGAATTTTCTCTATAACTTGTTTTCTATAATGTTTCAGAAGGAACGACTTGGAGGGTATTTAGAAGACGTATCAAGGTATGTTGGGTTCAAAATTCAGCTCCTGAGGCCTTATACTTTTGGAGATATAACCTGTACAAGATAGTGTTCTGGAATCATCCTGAAATGAGACATTCAGGAATTTTCGCTATAAAAACGGTTTTGTAATGTTTCAGACCCTAAACTCCATAGGCCATTTACATAAATTAGTAGTGTATCTTTGGTAAAAATTTCAGCTTCTGGGTCATCTTAAATTTTTAGATACACCCTGTGTAAGATAGGGTATCTGACTAGCCCTATTGACTAGTCTCAAGAAGGTGTTACAGGTAAAACAATCATAACTTCTTCCTAGAGTATCCATATTGCATGGGACTAGTTGCATTGGATTTTGGACATTTTTTAGTATTTTGGGTACGAGTTTCAAAATTTTATATCAATTATTTTGTGCGGGGCACACTATACAAGTGAGATCTCCTGGAAAGGACAAAAATCGACAAGTTGTGGGGAAGTTACCGTAAATTCCACTTGGCACATCCAATTTTGATTAGACCTATGGAATTGCAGAGAAGAAATATTAGAGAAATACATAAGAGAAAGTTTCATACCTAGAAGGGCCAAAAATTGGGAGATACAATAGAAGAAATATTGTCTAGCAGAACCACCTCAAAATCAAGGTTCAAAAGTGATACTTGGGGAACATGCCACCCAAAAAGGGAACTTCTACACCAAATAAGCCTCCAGAAAATCCTACTTGGACTCTTGATGAAGGTGAAGAAATTCGTAGGGACATAAATGAACTACAAAATAAGATGGATTCAACGGAAGCTAAGATGGATTCATTGGATACTAAGATGGATTCAATGGAATCTAAGTTGGACACTAAGATAGATGGATTAAAAGGGGAGATCATGGAAGTATTGAAAAATTTTATAACAGAGAAGACACCTGAAAGTGAAAATGCATCCCATGAAATTCATGATGTGGACACAAGGAAGGTGAATCAAGAATGGGGAAACTCCAACTTTGGTTTGAAGATCAACCACGTTCCTAAGATTGACATGAGGAAGTTTTATGGAAAGGACCCAATCACATGGATACTTCAGATGGAGCAATTATTTGACCTCCATAATGTGCCACATACACAAAAGGTACGAATTGCTTCTTTATATTTAGAACCTAATCAATTTGTTTGGCATCGATTTCTTTGTTCTCGGAAATCACTCGTCACTTGGACAATTTTCACAGAAGAAATGATATCACACTATGAGGATACAAGGAGCAATACCTTCTTTAGCCAATTGATAAATCTCAAGCAAAAGGGTTCAGTTACCGAGCACATTGAGAACTTCCAAAGATTAAATATAAAGGTAACCAATATTCCTGATGAGCACTTGATTGATGTATTCATAGGAACTTTAAAGGATAACATTCAACATGAGGTTCGCCTTTGGGAACCCAAATGATTGGAGAATGCATTTAAGGTGGCAAGAAATGTTGAAAGTAAAAATACGGCTATGGCTACTAGAAGGGCCTATCCTAACATCTAGAGAGAAAACAATGCTCCTTCTCCTAAAACACCTCAACCTACAAGGTTTACACCTCAACAATTGGAGGAAAGAAAAGAAAAAGGTTTATGCTTTAATTGTGACAGCAAGTACAGTAAGGGACATAAGTGTTGTGAGAAGAATTTATTCTACATAGATTTTGAAGAGGAAGAAGAACAAGAACAAGAACCATCTCAATATGAAAACGTAGAAGCAATTTTGTCTGAAGAGTTGACTCCCACGATATCGTGCAATGCATTGGCTGGAATTAGCACTCCTCAAACCCTCAAGATTGAAGGATACATCAAAAAGAAAAAGGTAATAGTCCTAATTGATTCGGGCAGTACTCATAATTTCATTCACTATAAAGTAGTCAAAGATCTCAATTGCTTTGTATATCCAGCGCCAGAGTTTCAAGTAATGATTGCAGATGGAGGAACTATCAATTGCTCAGGAAAATGCAATAAGATCAATCTTACTATGGGGGAATATGTAATGAATAGTCCAATGATTTCTATACCCATGGGTGGTGTAAATGTTGTACTAGGAATCCAATGGTTACAATCATTAGGAATAATGGCTTTTAATTTTCAAGAACTTTTCATGAAATTTTTATTGGAAGGAAAAGAAATTGAGTTGAGAGGTATCACAGGGAAGCCCGGTAAGGTGATAAGCTCTAACGACAT
>JASDQU010099738.1:437538-515049 GCA_032191745.1 Picea mariana
ACAACCATACAAACATATGTCCCTCAAGCAAGCCAAGAAGGATAATAAATTATCACCAAGGTACTATGGACCTTATAAGGTGTTGCAAAAGATTGGTACTATGGCATACAAATTGGAGCTTCCTGCATCTTCACAAGTACACCCAGTTTTCCATGTTTCATGCTTAAAGAAAGTTATAGGCGACAAGATCCGAGTTCAAACTATATTGCCATAACTTGACGAGGAAGGAAAAATCATATTGGAGCCTGAAGCCATCACTAACACAAGAATTCACCAACTGAGGAATAGATCCATTTCAGAGTATCTCATTAAATGGAGGAAACTATCGGTTGAAGATTTCACTTGGGCAGATGAGTCTTTTATACAGAAGCATCCAGAGTTACTCAAGCGTTGCGGACAACACCTGTCTCAAGGGAAGCCTTGCTTGACTGCTAAATTGAAGAGCTTGTGTATGTGAGGGATAAGGATTGGCCCTCCGATTTTAAAAATTTCAGCTTGGTAGCCTTCAATGTCCTTAGCTTTCCCATTTGCGAGTCACTTAACCCTGAACTCTATGTCATCTAAAGAAAAAACTTCTTCCTTTGTAGGGACAATAGGAATGGTGTCTATGGAATTAGGGAACTCGTAAAGAATTTTAATGTAGGAATTCCAGTCTCTTAAGGGAATCCTATTATTTTCTTCAGTATTGCGTTTTAGAATTTGGCTCCAGAACTTCTTAGGATCCAACTTGTAAAATGTTCACAAGTTGGGGTTTCGCTACAAAGAAAGTTGAACGAATTGTTATTTGGACTTGGTTATTTGGAGTTGATTCCTCATTTATTTATTTAGATATAAATATTATTTGAACTTTGTTGTTTGGAATTGAATCTTTATTTTTTTATATGATTTTTTATTTATTTTTATTTATATATAGAAATATCACGCAAGTTATGACTTATTTTTTAAAAACTGTTATATATAATATAGAAAGTAAAATAATTCAATATATATATATATATCTGGAATTAATGATATGGAATTTGTTTTATTAAATATTTAAAACATACAAATTAATTAGATATATTTAACAAATTATTTTTATGATTAAAAAAAATATTTTTTTAGTTCTAATAAATTATAAAAATATTTAAAAAAAAAAAAATCATTACAAATCTATTTATAATATACCAATCTATTTACACTATACCATGATTCTGTCACTTGAAAAATTATAATTTTTTCAATAACCAATTTTAATTTTAATTTCAATAACTCAAATTAATAACTAATAACTCAAATTAATAACCCAATTTACAGATTAGGAAATTGTGCCTCCCAACGTAGAATATAGAATAAACTCTTGCACCTATACAATCCATACATGCATTTGTTATAAGAGCAAATAATTATCCTTGCTAAATCTACTCTCTTATCAATGTCCTTCGATATTAACAATTTAGGATAAATTGTTAGACACGTGCATATTTCATATGCTCAAAGGATGATACTCGTTGAATATTATCTTTCACGAGTCTTATCAATTTTTCCTCTTAGTTTATATTTTTAGACATATATATCTTTGTAATATATATCTTTGTAGTATCAAATAATTATTTTTGTTAAATTATTTTTTAATCCATTTTCCTTTTATAAAAACAATTTACCTAATTATCATTGTGAAGTTGATTTTTATCTATTTTTTTATACATTAAGATATTTATTTCCTATCCCAATTATCTACAGTGAATGATATAAAGCTAATTGTGAATGGAATAAAGAAACTTTGATAAAATAAAAAAGAACATATTAAAGTAAATTGAATGGAATACATTAAGATATTTATACATTAAGATATTTATTTCCTATCCCAATTATCTACAGTGAATGATATAAAGCTAATTGTGAATGGAATAAAGAAACTTTGATAAAATAAAAAAGAACATATTAAAGTAAATTGAAACATCCACTAAATTGTTAGACACATGCAAATTTCATGTGCTCAAAGGATGATGTCCTTAATGTTATCATTCACGAGTCTTATCAATTTTTCCTCTTAGTCTATAATTTTAGAGTATCAAATAATTATTTTTGTTGTGTTATTTTTTTATATATATATTTTTTTTAATGAAAACAACTTACCTCTTGCACACATATATTTATCTTATTTATTTTTCTTCTTAGTCTATAATTTTAGAGTATCAAATAATTATTTTTGTTGTGTTATTTTTTTATCCATTTTTTTTTATTTTTTATTTATGAAAACAACTTACTTTTTGCACACATATATTTATCTTACAAAAAATAATTATTATTGTGGAGTTGATTTTTGATCCATTTTCTTATGGATAAAATCATGAATCTAGGTAACATTTTCGTGATAATCGGGTCTCCAAAATTTTTAGCGACACGGCCGAACAAATGTTACTTTTGGCCGACGGTGCCCTCGAAATTCGTGTACAATTTTTTTTGAATGAATTATTTTCCCTTCGTAAGCATATTTCGGCCAAAAAACTTTTCGACCTAAATGTTTATTTTTAAAGGATTCCGTTAAAAACTAGGTTTCGGAAGAAAGAATATTTGGGCTGAAAACTTGAAAATGGGACTGTTTGCAGGAAATTGCAAATTCCTCTCCATATTAATTCATCTTTGGAAGTAGTGGACTCCTATAAATACTCAGAATTTAGTTTGAGAATTGATACCAACATTTTTAAAATTGAATCTACTTTTATTGGGTATAATTTCTTTTCATTTTCATTGTTTTTATCTAATTTTATTTAATTTTATAAAAAAATCACTGCATAATATTTTTAGGTGAGATTATGATTCGGTGAAATGAAAAATCTATATGACTAAAAATACACAACGAAAAATTATGGAAAATTTATATTCATAATTGTTAAATGTTCTCTTCAAAAGGGTATTTTTAGATTTTACTTTTAAGTAAAAATTAAGATAGATACAAGGTGTAGAAAAACACGTGGTTAAAATATGCAACATTTTCATCTTGGTCAACTGAAAAAAAAATCTAGAAATTATAATATCCATCCCTTAGATTCAAAATTATAGTCATAATAAAATAGAGTCTTTGTAGATTGTTGTAGTATATTTCATTTCTTAAAAACATAAGCTTAATAATAGATACATTGTTGTGGAAAACAATAACTCATTATCATTCATTTCATGTTTAAGGAACATACTCTTAAATAATTCTCAAATTGACATAGCAAATCTTGATAAAACAAAATTGAAAAATAGTCATTAGAAATATAACAAAATTATTCACAAGTTTTGTTTTTACTATAAAGTGAAATTCTAAATAAAAAAATTACTTTTGTATGCCGGAAGTTGAAGAACTTGTGAAAATATAGTTTTTTTTGTCATAAAACAACCAAAAGTGTTACCCATCTTCATGATTCTACCCTTATATATTAACATATTTATTTCTTGTCCCTATTATCTACGAATGGTATAAAGTAACACTGAATGGAATAAAGTAACTTTGATAAACTCAAAGAGTTATGGGAACATATTAAAGTATTAGAAAAAGTTGATAATAATGATATGGATCCTTGTTTTGATTTTAAACATCCACTAACAAAGATGAATAATTAGGATTAATATCTAGAAAATTTTCATCTTAATATTTATAGTATTTTGTATTTGATTTGTAAATTGTCAATAATATTCCACTATAACATTTTGTCCCAACAAATATTATAATATTTTACAATGTTTTATTAAGCAATGTTTCATTATTGATTGCAAATTTAAGATTACTAGTTTAACATAGAAATTATTGGAATAAGTTGCAATTAAAATTAAAGAGACAAACAAATAGCACTCCATCCACATAACGAGCACAAGATATACCTTCTGAACATCCAATTTGGAAAAATCCCAAATACAAGGAGACACCTATGCTATGCTTTTTTCTTCTCAATCATAAAATGGAAATACAAAGAAAGGGAAATTTACTATGGACTTCCCATGGACACTACATAAGTCCCATCGACACTATGGCCAATATGGCTACTACATGATATTCTACTTATTATGTTATACTTCATCATATAACTATTAATGCTCTATTCCCCCATGGAAAAATACTTATTATCCATAGAGTTTAACATTGCTTGATAGCCATCTAGGGTTAGGGTTAGGATTTTGGACCCTCTATACCTGATCCAGATTTATGAGCAAAATGAAATGAATAAAAAAATGAATACAATAACATAAAGATACATATAACAACAACATACATCTAGTGAACAATAACTTCTACTGAATAAATGAAATAGGTTGAAACTGTAAAACTGCAAAACTGAAAACAACTTGCTCAAATGGTGGTAGCTATCTCTCAGAAGAGATGTGGCTACTACGTGCATCTATATGAGGATAATGATTACAATGAGGCTCCAGAGGCATTTTTAAAATTACTCATGAATGTTAAAACCCTAGACATCCAAAAACCTAATCCTATGAGATGAAACATCAAAAGTTATGTGGGTCCCGATGGGTAAGTTGGTACCACAACTTTGTGGGGCTCGTAAATTTTGCATGTGACCTCCGTTTTAGGTGTGTGATGGCCCGTTGGAAAAGTAGTTTCAAGAAATACACATTATTCCATCAAACTTTGTCTTTTTCTATAGTTTGATTGTGGAAAGTTAAAAAAAACACTATTTAGGGCCCTAAAACAACCCTGGAAGTACAAAAAGATGTGATGACATGAAAACATCCAAATCCCCACCTTGAAATAAATGGTATTCATTGTGTCGAGTGTCCCCATCAGGTGAGAAAAATTTTGTTGCATTTGTCCCCGGGTAAGCCACTTACCTTGGTGGCAGAGCTTACATACCTTAACAACTCGATAAAGTTGGATGCTATGGTGGCGAGTGCCCTTGACCTATGTGTCCACTATGTAATCAGTGGATGCTTGTTCCATGCAGTCATGATTGAGCTACGTTGGTTTCAACTATTCTGTGCTCTCTTAGGTGTCCAATAATGGTGGAAATATGGTCAGAGGAGGTCCACATTGAACACTGGGTGCAAGCCAAGTAATGGTGGAGTGTTGAACTCAAATTCATTGGTACCCATATCCTTGGCGATAATGTAAGGCCCATAGAAAAGTGAGAAGATATTTTGATGCAGCCCTTTAAGGTGCTCTTTCTAAAAATGTAAGCATACCTTGTCTCCCACTTGAAATTGGTGTGGTATCTGGTGTTGATCATGGTGTTGCTTGTACTTAGCAATGGATTTTTTCAAAATCCCATCGACCTGTTGGGGGATATGTTGAATCTGCTCAAGGAATATGGTGACTTTGTTGGCATCAGACTGAACATGGGAACAATATGTTTGTGTTGTTTCAAGATGTAGTGCAACATCAATGGCACCGATGGGTTGGAATCCTAGCCCCACCTGAAAGGGGCTATGGCTTGTGGAGCTATGGAGAGCCCTCTTGTAGCTATGATGAACATAGGAAAGATTTGCATCCCATGTACATGGATTTTTAGAGTTATACATGCGTAATATGTTCACAATCATCTGACTGACAACCTCTACTTGGTCAACGGTTTGAGGGTGGAAGGAAGTGGATTTAGTGAAATTGGTGTCCTGTAGTGATCAGAGGCTGAACCAAAATGATCAATGTCCAACCTATTGTCCCAATCAAAGATGTTGGTCTGTGGTATCCCAAAATGGACCCACACATTTTTGAAAAAGATCTTGGAAATATCTGCCCCTGTGATGCTCTTCTTGCATGCTGTGAGAATGGCCATCTTCGAAAATCAGTCAAATACCACAAATACACAATCATTTACTTGTTTGGTTGATAGAATGCTAGACATGTAATCCATCAATATGGATTCCAAAGGCCTCTCAGGAGTAGGAAGAGAATTATATAAGCCTTGTTTCTTGATGGTTGGCTTGGCAATGGAACATGCAGTGCACGATCTGATATAATTGTTGACATCCTGTCAATGTTTTGGCCAATAATTTTTTTTTGTAGAATGACCACAGTTTTCTCCATACCAAAATGTCCTACCATCTGACTATAGTGATCCTCCCAAACAATATTTGCATGCTCACTTGCAGGATCACAAAGATGGCCCATATTGCATAACAATCCCACCTATTTGACCTTGTTCATGCCAAAGGAGCATTTTTCCATGTTGGCATATATCTTGTGCTGTCAGAGAGTGCTCAAAACATCTTGAATATGTTGCATGTGCTCCTCCCAAGTTTTGTTGAACCTGAGGATGTCCTCCAAATACACCACCACAAAAGGGTTGGTGAAGGGTTGCAATACATCATCAATCAACCTCATGAAAGTGGTTAGTCCATTTGTTAATCCAAAGGGCATGGCGAACCATTCAAAGAGACCTTCTTTATATTTGAAGGTTTCCTTCCATACATCAATTGATTTGATGGGAATCTAGTGGTAGCCAGACTTTAGTTCAATCTTGTTGAAGAACTTTTTTGTCTTGAGTTGGTAAAGAAGGTCATCAATTCTGGGAATTGGATACATGTTCTTGACTATGATTTTTTTTAATTCTTTGTAGTCAATGCAGAGTCACCGAGTCTAGTCTTTCTTCTGCACCAGTATAATTGAGCTTCTGCAAGGGGAGGATTTGGGTCTGATATTCCCCTTTTTAACCATCTCTTCCATTTGACACTTGATTTCATCATTTTCCATAAACGAGCGACGATAGACTAGTCCATTAGGTAGAGGTTCATCGGGGGTTATATCAATTGGATGATTTACTTGGTAGTGCATCAATGCCTCAGTGGGTGAGGAGAATA
Organism: Picea mariana; assembly: GCA_032191745.1. Lineage (NCBI taxonomy): Eukaryota > Viridiplantae > Streptophyta > Pinopsida > Pinales > Pinaceae > Picea > Picea mariana. The sequence continues at coordinate 444,316 of JASDQU010099738.1, forward strand.
TGTCTCTATACTCTTCCATAATCTCGCCCACTTTCTTATGATGCAAAGAGAGGATTTGTGTCGAGGCCATAGATGTGGAAGTGACCTTCTGCTTACTGTGAGCATGGATCACAAAGAATAATAGCTTCTTGATATGTCAAATGACCTTACTGTATTTATTAGCAGAGATTAAATAAATAGTGGTAGGTTTCACTACCTCTAGTATCCTGTAAAATTTTCTACCCAAAGTAATAATAGCACTGCGGGGTCTAAACTCATACACAACATGTCACTTCCACAAATATGGTTGTCCTAAAAGAACATCACAAACTCCAAGGGGAGAAATATCACACAATAACTCATCTTTGAAAGGCTTGATGTCATAGGGAAGATGACACATAGATCTCTTCCTTGTCAAATCCAGTCAATGTTGTAGGGATTCGGGTGCAGTGTCGTCATAAGGTCCAAACACTTGACAACCTCCACTGAGATAAGGTTATTATTATTGTATTTATCGACAATTAAATGAAGTGGAGCCCACTTTACCCACATATGTGAGTGAAAGAGGTGTTCCCCTTCCTTTGGTTCTTCTAGTGCACTTGGCTAGAATTTGGTGGTAGCGACAATGACATTGGGTTTAAAATCAATAATCTGATTCCCTCCTTCTTGATTTTATTCAGAGTCAAATTTTTCCTCTGACTCGGAAGATTTCATCTTTCCCACATGTGATTTGTTGAAGTGACAGTCTATGGTTTTGTGCCAATGGATATTATGGTATTCACACCATTTTTACGTGTCCTTCTTCATCTTCTCATTACCCTTCTTGTGTCATGACTTGCACTGGTTGTCATCAGATTGGGCATATTTTCTCGGTTGGGGCTACCCTTTACATGCTTCGGTTGTGAGGAGTTTTCAGATCTACAATCTCTCCTCCTCTCCTTAAATTTCTTCTCGATCTTGACATCATATCTATAAGTCGTACCCAATATTGTGATGTCCAAAAACTCCATTTTCATTTGAATGTATCTATGCATACATCCATGGTATTTGAGCAAAAAATATCGCTCAAAGTCTTTGATACCTAATTTGGTGCATAGGGTATGAAAAATATCGATGAAATGAGGTACTCTTTGGTCCCTTTCTTGACGCAAGGTGGTCCATATTGTGTACTTGTCCTCGTAACTTCCAATAGGGAAGTATTGTTCTTTAATGGAATCCCAGAAGGAATCCCATGTGGGGACTACTGTAAATATTTCATATTCCTTTATGGCCCTTTTCTTACAGTAAGTATCCCACCATTCCTTAACATGGGGGACGAACTTGAGGAGTGGAAAAGTAATATTTTCCCTATAGGAAAAATTGTGGACCAAAAAATACCCTTTGAGCATATTCAACCATTTATCTATAGCATCCACATCTATTAGTCCTTCAAATAATGGAATATAAAAATTTACCTATACCTTAAAGGGTTTTGCATGTCCTTTTGATGAAGATTCAGCTCCTATTGGTAGTCGCCAAATGATCCGTGCAAACTTTTCCATCATTTTGTTATTTTTTCGCAAAAGGGATTCCTCAAGCAACTTTTTAAACGGATCTCCTTCTCCATCGTTTTTCTTTTCATCCCCCATGGGTTTTTGTTTAGCTAGGTGCGACTGATATTGCAAATTCTTGAGTGGTTCCAGTTCTAACTTCTTGTAATGAGATCTTGTTGGGGACATGCGCGAAGAAAAAAAGTGAAGAGTAGACCGCTCTCATACCACCGATCCAGATTTATGAGAGGAATGAAATTAATAACAGACTGAATACAATAACACATAGTTATGGAGAACAACAAAGCATATCTAGTGAACAATAACTTATATTTAATAAATGAAATAGGTTGAAACTGTAAAATTGGAGAACTGAAAACAACTTGCTCGAATGGTGCTAGCTATCTCTGACAAGAGATGTGTCTGCTACATGCATCTGTTTGAGTAGAATGATTACAGTGAGACTCCATAGGCCTTTTTAACATTACTCATGAATTCAAAAATGCTAGACATCCAAAAACCTAACCGTAGAAGATGAAACACCAAAAGTTATGTGGGCCCCGATGAGTAAGTTGGTACCTCAACTTTCTGGGGTCGTAAATTTTTCATACAACCTTTCGTTTTAGGCGCGTGATAGCCCGTTGGAAAGGTGTTTTCGATAAATACACATTACTCCATCAAAATATGATTTTGTCTACAGTTTGACTTTGCAAGCCAAAAAAAATTTGTTTAGGGTCCCAAAACGACCCTGGAAGTACAAAAAGATGTGTTGACATGAAAACATCCAAGATAAGCTAGTTGGATTAGGTGGGAAACCATCAGTCTCCACCTGGAAGATGTGTAGGGATTCAGATAGCCCCAAAAGTATAGAAGTGACAATTGCAAAGAATTATAGAAGAACTTGTTGAACTAAAAACTATCAATAGGAGCTAGTAGGAATAGGTGGCTGGTCATCAATATCCACCTGGATCAATACTATTATTTAATGTCTACCTATCACTAGCTCCACATTTGTTATTAATGTGATCTAATGTGACACCCACTGCCTAACATGGTGGTCAATAAGAGGCACTACTTTTACACATAACATCAACTCAAGTGATATTCACATCATTGCAAAACCCTTAAAGTGTAGTAGATAATCAAGAGGTTGTGAGACATGTTGAGAAACTTTTAACCTAAAAAATTGTAGGTTAATATCCTCAATTGAGCTCTAGAAGGTTCTAGAGCATAAATATCCAAAGTAAGGATTTTCCCTAAATGGGCCCTACAAGTCAATAGCTCGATTTTTTCGCCATACAGAATACCAAAATATATTACCAATTAGATATTGATCCATTCAGCATGATGCATCCCTAAGGGTTTTTTCTGGTCCATAAAATCTTTGACTAAAGAAAGTGAGGAAATGTTTCCTCTACATTCATCTTGGAAAAACTTTACGTAGAAATTGTTCTTTCAACCTAATCTACTAAATTCATACTCTACTAGATTCACACTTCCCTAGTATAATTATTCTTAAATTCTTCTAGAAAAAATATTATGCTAACTTGGTCTAAGATTCTATTGCTAAGTTCTTTATAATAGATCAGATTCAATTAAGATTCAATCATTGGATTGCTAATCTAACTTAAGTTGTGTAAATATACATATATGAAGGTAGAAGATGTAGTAATTATCACCCACCTTTGTGATCATTAATCATTGGAATATTATTTTCTTTTAATATTCTCTTGAAAGTGGAACTGAAGGTTCAATGTCATGGTTTGTTGTCCTTCTTATCCCACAACTGTCCTCTCCAACTAACTATTAAATAATTATTAATAATCCAGAGTTTTTTGTATTTATTGGACATAAGTTATATTTATTATTAAATAGTGTGTGTTGATACGACTCCGGACTTCTGTATTTATCCTTCATCGATTTTACTAAACTCTGTCTTGCTATTAATATAGTTAAGGGTGATGTAGTCGATTTTTTTTATATCTATACCTCGCATTTTCTATTGACTGTTACCTAGGTTACAATTGAAAGTTGTTGGCCTTGTTTTAATCTAATCAAATAAGAACAGAAATGAGACAGTCGTGCAAATATATATAGATAGATTATTTTAAGCTTATATAGAAATTAAATATAAGACAATTACAAAAAGTGGTGCAAATAAATATATAAATATTAATTAATAATTATAAAAATATATTTTATGTTTAAATTTATTTATATATACTTAGTAAAATGATATTATAATATGATAGTTATGAATATATATATATATATATATATATATATATATGAATTTTAATTAGTACACTAATAAACTTTAAATTAATTTTTTTTTTTATGGATTAAATAATTTGGAAAATAATTTTTGAAGTTATTTTTAATTTTTTATATTTAATAAATTATGATAATATTATTTTATTATAAATGTTTTGAAAATTAAATTTAATGTATTTGTAAAATGGTTAATATAAGAGAATAAGTTTTTCACATTATTGTAAAATAATATAAAAATTTTCTAATCTTCTATTTTAGGAAAATATTAAATCTACATTTTCAAAAATAAATCTTTTTTTTAAATGAAAAGAGGTAATGTAGTTATTGTCAAATAATTTATAAAGTAAAATAAATAAATAGTCAATATACATTTATAACACACTAAAATAATAAACCATAAAAAATTATCATATATACTATTAAGAAATAAATTTAATTTTAACATTTATAACATTAAAACCTAAGCTAAAACCTAATAAAATTGAAATGCGTTTTTTTAATTCTTCTTTGGAACCGAACCATCTTAACCTCTATTTAAACTTCAATCATAAATGAATTAAAACCTAAGCAAAACCCTAATAAAATTGAAATGCATAAAGATTTTCTATGTACGTTTCATCTCTCTTCGAAAAACAGAGTTCACCTCTATGCAAAAAACTATCAGAATCTTATGAAAAAATAAAATAAAATGTGGCAACTTTTTCACATACTGGTCTAAATTGTATTTTACTTTCTGCTGTTGCACAAAAGGTTACAACTTTTTCAGAAATATAATTTAATTCACGGAGGTCAAAAACTGGAGTATCATGCCAGCACCATAATCTAATCGAACCCTAATTTCCAAGGTTGCCCTAGAGAAACAAAATTGGGCGGGACTAGAACATATGATTTTGAAAATTCTATCAGAAATGAAGGTTATGTACATCTTGGAAGGACGGAAAGCAGGTCCTACCTTGCAAACCTCCTCCGCCAGGGTTAACGATAAAGTTAGACTGCCTTTCCTGAGTTGATTTCCGACCGTTCTGGCCGAAGTGGAAAGCAGTCATTTCCATTTCCATTTCCCTGTCGATTTGTTGAACCGTAGAAAAGTTATTCAAGTCGCTTCTCATACACCCTCTCTCCATGCACATAGGAAAGCAAGTTGAACAATCATCCGCCGCGGCCGCCACGGCCTCCAACTGGTAGTTATCAACTTTTCCTAAGCTCCTACGTTCGGCAAGCTGATCATGGCTAACAGCAAGTTGCTGCCTCAAATTTTCATTCAGCAATGGAAGAAATTATATCAGACTTCTCACGCATTATAGGATATAATACTCCTAACATCAATGTTAAAATTCATACATTACTTTTTGGCCCTAAGAAAAAAATGTTAGGATATATTTACAAACCTCTTGCTCGAGGGCTCGAATAGCGGAAGAGAAACCGTGAACAGGATCGAGGATCCGAGCATGTGCGTCATATAATATGTTGGCTACCGCATCATGTCGTCTATCCTCTGGAAGCTGCAGCAACAGCTTATTAAATCGGCTATGTCCGAAGACCTCACGTATGGCACTAAATTGATCCTGGCCCATTTTGTCGCTGCTGAAATAAGGCGCGAATAAACAATCCTCCATACACTTTCTCCTCAGAGCTCTACATGCTCCGCAAGGCTTTCCTCCACCTGCCATAATTTTCGGATTCGGAGTTTGCTACGGAATTAAATAGCCCTTAGCCTTTCCCTTGCTTCTCCTCTACCCTCTTGACCACTTTCCGATTATTAGGAATGTATCCAACTCATTTAACGGGGATGTCTATATTGCTGGGGCTATATAAAGACGCCCTATAGATCACCAATTGCTTTTCTTAGGGTTTTTAGGAGAGGGAGTGAATCCAAACTTAATTTGAAAGTAATTTCAAATTTTTTAGGCGGCAATGGTTGTGGTCCCTTTGGACGACAAGGCTTTCTATGAAATTTTATGTCATGGTCCAATGTAACAAAATTCAGTTATTTTGGAGGGTTCACCCATTGTAACAAAATTCCGTTATTTTGGACAATATGAAATAATAAAAACTTATTAATTGATCTTTCCATGATTTAAATATAGTTTTCAAATTTCTTTTTTAATAATATTAAATAATAAAAATCCATTAATTCATTTAATCATGATTTAAATTCCTTTTTTAACAACATTAAATAGTAAAAACTCATTAATTCATCTTCCCATGATTTGATTTAATTCGAAAGAAACTCTAAACCATAACATATGGATTTATATACATGATTCTCACGTTAAACAAATTCTCCTTTTAAATTTTGTAACCGTAAATACATATTAGGGGATGTCTATATTGTTGGGGCTATATAAAGACGCCCTATAGATCACCAATTGCTTAAATGAACTACATACTTAACCTAATGAAATGAAAATTTAATAGAATGCGCGGATGCATTGTCTTCTCACGGGCTGAGTAGACGGAGAGATGCTCCTGCATTTGACATTGGTAATGGAAATATAAATGGTATGGTATGATATGCATTGGAATTGATAATGAAAACCCATACCATACCATACCATTTTCATTTCCATTGCTGATTCCAATTCATACAATACCAATGCATAAAATTTCCATGCAATGCATACCATATCAATGCAACTCATACCATAACATACCATGGTATGGTATGGTATTTTATGGTATGCTTTGAATTGGCAATGGAAATGGAAATGGTATGCATTGGTATGGTATGCATTTCCTTTCGATTTCATGGTATGGTATGCATTGGCAATGCATACCATACAAATGCATAACATATAAATTCATACCATCCCATACCATTTTCAACGCATACCATTGTATGCATTGTATGGTATTCATTGGTATCGTATGCATTGGCATTAACAATGGAAATGGAAATGGAAATGGTATGGTATGGTATGCATTATCAATACCAATGTCAATGCATACCATACTATATCATATCATTTCCATTTTCATTGCCAATGCATACCATTTCCATGCAATGCATACCATACCAATGCATACCTCCTCCATTGGAAATACTTACCATTGCCAATTCATACCATTTCCATTGACAATGCATACCATTGTTATTTCCAATACATACAATACCATTTCCATTTTCGTTACCAATGTCAAGGCATAACATACAATGGAAAGGGAATGCATATTTATGCAGGAGCATCGTTATCAACCGCATGGAGAAAAACCCATCCACATCAAGGAATTTGTACGGGAACTCAACGTTAGCATTCACAGTAGATATTTTGAAGGCTCCCTTAACTCAATGCTAGAATTAATCTTTTGAGGCACGCTTGAACTCAACAAAAAAATCACGGAGGCATGCTTGAATATTACAAGTGAAGTGGGAGATTCCACTACGGATCTCGAATGCGACTCGTCTAGATATTCGTTAGGTTATGTTTTAGAGTAGGCAAGTATCCAGAGGACACCCTAAGAGTCCTCTGATAAATAAAGGTTTTGTATGCCCCAAATGAGGATAGTAAGGGAATCAACTAGTGAATAGTTGGTAGTTAACTACATAGTTGCAGAGAGGCAAGATAGGAGGATATTTTGTAAGTTTTTTGTTTTTGTTTTGATCACAGTTGTAACCAATTTATATTTTGAATATAACACAGGAAAATTGATCCAATGTATGGTGTGAACATTGTTTTCAATTCTCGATCTTTACATTTTTATGAATGAATGGAACTGTGAATGTTAGGATAAGTTTCAATTGTTTCTATTCTATGAAGTAGTGCAAGGTGTGCACACAAAACGCAAGGTGTGCATGACGGAATCTATTTCGATTCCAAATATCATAAGAGATAACACGAAACCTTCCCTTTGGAAGGAATGAAAAGAGGCTAGTGCAAGGTGTGCACAGTCATCTTCCAGAAGTTGAACTTGCGTAAAAATCTGATGTAAGGAGTGCATAGGTCTGAGATTCGACTAAGATTGGAAGAGACCCGACAAGAAGTCGAGGAACCAAAAATGAAGAATGAGAGGACGGAGGGAGGAATTTTTCTTCGAGAAAAAACAAAGGATCTGAGCTATCAAAATCTCTAAGACACAAGGAGTGTGTGGGAAGCCAAAGTATTCATAAGACACAGTTCAAGAGTATTAAAACTTTTCATAAGTGTTGAAGAGATACAAGAAGCCAACTCATAAAAGAGAAAATATTCTAAAAATTTGAACACTCAGAAGACCTCCTAAGTATGAATAAAGAATAAGTGCAAGGGAGGAAAGATCTCAGTTGTCTGGTCAAAATGCTAGAGAATCAGAACTGTCCATTAGAAGGGACATGTGGCAAACGATTAGTGTTTCATTATCTCATGCTTTGGAGAATTCAAAGGGAAAAGCACTAATAATTCGCGAGACCTAAATCTGCGACTTGATTTGAGTCATTGGATCCATGAGAGATCTGGACCATTAATTATCTAGGGTGAAACATCGACATTTCGGGGATCAAAATATTTGAGGTGACAATTCTTTCGACTTTACAAAATGTGATGTCCAGAAATCATCGTGACCATCGAATCGAGGGAGGATCTGGACCGTCATATCTTAAACATTAGGAGTTCAGAGATCAGGAGGACGGAGTTGCCTCTCATTCCGAATTCCCGATACATGAAACCCGGATATGCTCATAGGTTTAGCTCCAGGTCATAGTGAGGGGTCACGTGGAAAGAAGAAAAGGAAGGAACTAGTGAGCGCTACGTCCTTGTCGGGATTTCAGAGATCGGGAGAGTTAGAGTGGCTCACGTGTGAATACCCAGCTCATGAAATCATGACATGCCTTTTGAACAAGTAGGTCATCACAGTCGTGGTAACATAAAGGAAAGGGCTTATCCAAATAAGAGTTAGCACCTGTTTGGCATTGACAGTGGAAAAACACTCAGGAGAAGGCTCGTGGGTCTCATAGGACCAACATCTTTGAAGAAAGGACCTGTGTGAGGGGGTTTTCGGCCTAGCAGAGGCCCAAAGAGTCAATTAGACTCAGTGCCTTGATTGATCCTAGACCGGGAGGTCACGCAGTCATTAGGAGAGAAGGGGGGTATAGATAAAGTGGTATTAGAGCGAGAGTTTTTCCTGTAGACAACAAGAAAAGGATAGGAGACAAAATAGATCAAGATTGTACTCTATGTGTGATAGACAATCAACACAATGTCACCGAGGAAATGAGAAGAGAAATGTTTATCCAATCAAGCTATAGAAAGGGATATGTGAGAAATTCATGCAAAATTAGAAGCGATGGAGGCAACACAGAGAAGAGAACCTAACACTAGAGACGTGAGCGTTGCAACGAGCAAAGAATCCATGGGCAAGAAGGTAATCGAAGAAGCAACAGGAGAGCATGTTCTCGAAGAACGCTTGTTGAGAGAAGTTGCTAGATTGGGAGACAGAGCCAAGATAGAGGTCCCAATGTATGAAGGAAATTCAGATGTTGAGGAGCTGTTGGATTTGATAAGATTTGTGGACAAACACTTCGACTATGAAGATGTTGATGAAGAGATAAAGGTTAAACAGGGTGTCACTAGACTCAAGGGAAATGCAACACTATGGTGCAATGAACTGCAAGATGAGAGGAGAAGCAAAGGAAAACAAAAGATAAAGAGTTGCGACAAAATGGTATCCAAGTTGAAGGCTAAGTTATTTACCAAAGATTATCACATCAATTTGTTCAGGATGATGCAAAACCTAAGATAGAAAGGGATGATAGTTAAGGAGTACACTGAGGAGTTATATAGACTAAACATCAGAACTGGGCAAAGTGAGAGAGAGATGAAGAGAAAGTTTCCAGGTATATAAATGGACTGAGATATGAAATCTAGGATGATCTCAACATGATTTCAGTAAGAATAGTGGAGGATTCTTATCAGTTTGCACTGAAAGCAGAGGAGAAGCTGGCCAAAAAACAAAGCTAGGAAGGAAGAGGTAAAAGCTTAGTCCCAATAAAAATTAAGGGATTGACCTATGATAGAACACATCATTCTAAGGATGAGGTTTAGAAACCACACAATCATTCAGAAAGAGGAGAATGTTCATAAGAAAGATAGGGTGGTGGAAAGAATTCTTCTAGAGGAAGAGGAAGAAGAGGAGGAGGAGAATTAGGATTCTATGTCTGTGGGAAGACATGGCACGTGTCTTGGAAATGCACCAATAAATGGAAAGAAGGAGGAAAAGGTAACATTTCAAAAGCACAGAGAGGAAATGTTGAAGCAAAAGCAACTGAGGATAGAAGGTCCAAATACACCACCACAAAAGGGTTGGTGAAGGGTTGCAATACATCATCAATCAACCTCATGAAAGTGGTTAGTCCATTTGTTAATCCAAAGGGTGTGACGAACCATTCAAAGAGACCTTCTTTAGATTTGAAGGTTTCCTTCCATACATCAGTTGATTTGATGGGAAGCTGGTGGTAGCCAGACTTTAGTTCAATCTTGTTGAAGAACTTTTTTGTCTTGAGTTGGTAAAGAAGGTCATCAATTCTGGGAATTGGATACATGTTCTTGACTATGATTTTTTTTAATTCTTTGTAATCAATGCAGAGTCACCGAGTCTAGTCTTTCTTCGGCACCAGTACAATTGAGCTTCCGCAAGGGGGAGAGTAGGGTCTGATATTCCCCTTTTTAAGCATCTCGTCTATTTGACGCTTGATTTCATATTTTCCATAAACGTGCGACGATAGACTGGTCCATTAGGTAGAGGTGCATCGGGGGTTAGATCAATTGGATGATTTACTTGGTAGTTCATCAGTGCCTCAGTGGGTGAGGAGAATATGTCTTTATACTCTTGCATAATCTCGCCCATTTTCTTATGATGCAAAGCGAGGATTTGTGTCGAGGCCATAGATGTGGAAGTGACCTTCTGCTTACTGTGAGCATGGATCACAAAGAATAATAACTTCGATATGTGAAATGACCTTACTGTATTTCTTAGCAGAGATTAAATAAATAGTGGTAGGTTCCACTACCTCTAGTATCCTGTAAAATTTTCTACCCAAAGTAATAATAACACTGCGGGGTCTACACTCATACACAACATGTCACTTCCACAAATATGGTTTTCCTAAAAGAACATCAAAAAATTTAAAGGGAGAAATATCACACAATAAATCATCTTTGAAAGGCTTGATGTCATAGGGAAGATGACACTCTTAGATGACACGCAGATCTCTTCCTTGTCAAATCCAGTCGATGGTGTAGGGATTCAGGTGCGGTGTCATCATAAGGTCTAGACACTTGACAACCTCCACTGAGATAAGGTTATTATTACTGTATCTATAGACAATTAAATGAAGTGGAGCCCCCTTTACCCACATATGTGAGTGAAAGAGGCATTCTCCTTCCTTTGGTTCTTCTAGTGCACTTGGCTAGAATTTGGTGGTAGCGACAATGACGTCGGGTTTAAAATCAATAATCTGCTTCCCTCCTATATTTTATTCAGAGTCAAATTTTTCCTCTGACTCGGAAGATTTCATCTTTTCCACCTGTGATTTGTTGAAGTGACATTCTATGGTTTTGTGCCAAGGGATATTATGGTATTCACGCCATTTTTACGTGTCCTTCTTCATCTTCTCATTACCCTTCTTGTGTCATGACTTGCACTGGTTTTCATGAGAGTGGCCTTATTTTCTCTGTCACTTGCTTTTTTGGTTGGGGCTGCCCTTTACATGCTTCGGTTGTGAGGAGTTTTCAGATCTACAATCTCTCCTCCTCTCCTTAAATTTCTTCTCGATCTTGACATCGTATCTATAAGTAGTACCCAATATTGTGATGTCCAAAAACTCCATTTCTGTATGAATGTATCTATGCATACATCCATGGTATTTGAGCAACAAATGTCGCTCAGAGTCTTTGATACCTAATTTGGTGCATAGGGTATGCAAAATATCGATGAAATGAGGTACTCTCTGGTCCCTTTCCTGACGCAAGGTGGTCCATATTGTGTACTTGTCCTCGTAACTTCCAATAGGGAAATATTGTTCTTTAATGGAATCCCAGAAGGAACCCCATGTGGGGGCTACTGCAAATATTGCATATGCCTCTATGGCCCTTTTCTTACAGTAAGTATCCCACCATTCCTTAACATGGGGGATGAACTTGAGGATTGGAAAAGTAATAATGTCCCTATAGGAAAAATTGTGGACCAAAAAATACCCTTCGAGCATATTCAACCATTTATCTATAGCATCCACATCTATTAGTCCTTCAAATAATGGAATATCAAAATTTACCTGTACCTTAAAGGGTTTTGCATGTCCTCTTGATGAAGACTCGGATCCTGTGGGTAGTCGCCAAACGATCCGTGCAAACTTTTCCATCATTTTGTTCCTTTGTCGCACAAGGGATTCCTCAAGCAACATTTTAAAAGGATCTCCTTTTCCATCCTTTTTCTTTTCATCCCCCATGGGTTTTTGTTTGGCTAGGTGCGACTGATATTGCAAATTCTTGAGTGGTTCGAGTCCTAACTTCTTGTAACGAGATCTTGTTGGGGACATGCGCAAAGAAAAAAAATGAAGAGTAGACCGCTCTCATACCACTGATCCAGATTTATGAGAGGAATGAAATTAATAATAGACTGAATACAATAACACATAGTTATGGAGAACAACAAAGCATATCTAGTGAACAATAACTTATATTTAATAAATGAAATAGGTTGAAACTGTAAAATTGGAGAACTGAAAACAACTTGCTCGAATGGTGCTAGCTATCTCTGACAAGAGATGTGTCTGCTACATGCATCTATTTGAGTAGAATGATTACAATGAGACTCCATAGGCCTTTCTAACATTACTCATGAATTCAAAAACCCTAGACATCCAAAAACCTAACCCTAGAAGATGAAACACCAAAAGTTATGTGGGCCCCGATGAGTAAGTTGGTACCTCAACTTTCAGGGGTCGTAAATTTTTCATACAACCTTTCGTTTTAGGCGCGTGATAGCCCGTTAGAAAGGTGTTTTTGATAAATACACATTGCTCCATAAAAATATGATTTTGTCTACAGTTTGATGTTGGCAAGCCAAAAAAACATTGTATAGGGTCCCAAAACGACCCTGGAAGTACAAAAAGATGTGTTGACATGAAAACATCCAAGATAAGCTAGTTGGATTATGTGGGAAACCATGAGTCTCCACCTGGAAGATGTGTAGGGCTTCAGATAGCCCCAAAAGTATAGAAGTGACAATTACAAAGAATTATAGAAGAACTTGTTGAACTAAAAACTATCAATAGGGGCTAGTAGGAATATGTGGTTGGTCATCAATATCCACCTGGATCAATACTATTCTTTAATGTCTACCTATCACTAGCTCCACATTTGTTATTAATGTGATCTAATGTGACACCCACTAACTACCATGGTGGTCAATAACAGGCATTACTTTTACATATAACATCAACTCAAGTGATATTCACATCATTGCAAAACCCTTAAAGTGTAGTAGATAATCAAGAGGTTGCGAGACATGTTGAGAAACTTTTAACCCAAAAAATTGTAGTTTAATATCCTCAATTGAGCTCTAGAAGGTTCTAGAGCGTAAATATCCAAAGTAAGGATTTTCCCTAAATGGGCCCAAAAGTCAATAGCTCGATTTTTTCGCCATACAGAATACCAAAATATATTACCAATTAGATATTGATCCATTCTGCATGATGCATCCCTAAGGGTTTTTTGTGGTCCATAAAAGCTTTGACTAAAGAAAGCGAGGAAATATTTCCTCTACATTCATCTTGGAAAAACTTTACGTAGAAATTGTTCTTTCAACCTAATCTACTAAATTCATACTCTACTAGATTCACACTTCCCTAGTATAATCATTCCTAAATTCTTCTAGAAAAAATATTATGCTAACTTGGTCTAAGATCCTATTGCTAATTTCTTTATAATAGATCAGATTCAATTAAGATTCAATCATTGTATTCCTAATCTAAGATTGAAGGAACATGGATTTAAGTTGTGTAAATATACATATATGAAGGTAGAAGATGTAGTAATTATCACCCACCTTTGTGATCATTAATCATTGGAATATTATTTTCTTTTAATATTCTCTTGAAAGTGGAATTGAAGCTTCAATGTCATTGTTTGTTGTCCCGCTTATCCCACAACTGTTATCTCCAACTAACTATTAAATAATTATTAATAATGTACAAAATAATTTATTATTTTTTTTGTTTGTTAATTTGTGCGGGACCTGTTACCGCGACTCAGGGGCATCTAAGCCGTCAAAATCACCCGGGGATCGCACCCAGCCTGAGCCACACCAACCCTTAACATGGTTGGATTTTTTTTGTCACCGCAGGTTTCGAACCGATGACTTTAACATCACGAAGTGGCCTAACAACACACTCCATTACCGACTATCCTACACCTCGAGGACATGTATTAAATAATTATTAATAATCGAAAGTGTTTTGTATTTATTGTACATAAGTTCTATTTATTATTAAATAGTGAGTGTTGATACGACTCCGGACTTATGTATTTATACTTCATCGATTTTACTAAACTATGTTTTGCTATTAAGATAGTTAACGGTGATGTAGTCGATTTTTTTTATATCTATACCTCGCATTTTCTATTGACTGTTACCTAGGTTACAATTGAAAGTTGTTGGCCTTGTTTTTAATGTAATTAAATAAGAACACAAATGAGACAGTCGTGCAAATATATATAGATAGATTATTTTAAGTTCATAGAGAAATTAAATATAAGACAATTACAAAAAGTGGTGCAAATAAATATATAAATAATAATTAATAATTATAAAAATATTTTTTATGTTTAAATTTATTTATATATACTTAATGAAATGATATTATAATTTGATAGATATGAATATATATATGAATTTTAATTAGTACAATAATAAACTTTAAATTAATTATTTTTGTTTATGGATTAAATAATTTGGAAAATAATTTTTGAAGTTAATTTTAATTTTTAATAAATTATGATAATATTATTTTATTATAAATGTTTTGAAAATTAAATTTAATATATTTGTAAAATGGTTAAAATAAGAGAATAAGTTTTTCACATTATTGTAAAATAATATAAAAATTTTCTAATCTTCTATGTTAGGAAAATATTAAATCTACATTTTCAAAAATAATTTTTTTTTTTTAAATGAAAAGAGGTAAGTAGTTATTGTCAAATAATTTATAAAGTAAAATAAATAAATAGTCAATATACATTTATAACACACTAAAATAATAAACCATAAAAAATTATCATATATACTATTAAGAAATAAATTTAATTTTAACATTTATAACATTAAAAACTAAGCTAAAACTTAATAAAATTGAAATGCGTATTTTTAATTCTTCTTTGGAACCGAACCATCTTAACCTCTACTTAAACTTCAATCATAAACGAATTAAAACCTAAGCAAAACCCTAATAAAATTGAAATGCATAAAGTTTTTCTATGTACGTTTCATCTGTCTTCGAAAAACACAGTTCACCTCAATGGCTAAAAACTATCAGAATCTTATGAAAAAATAAAATAAAATGTGGCAAATTTTTCACATACTGGTCTAAATTGTATTTTCCATTCTGCTGCTGCAGTATCGTGCAAGGCACAAAAGGTTACAACTTTTTCAGAAATATAATCTAATTCAAGGAGGTCAAAAACTGGAGTATCATCCGCGGGGAAGGCAGGAAATCCAGAGGACATGAGTGCTCTCGCGCAGAAGGTGACTTTGGCAAGCATTGAAGGAGGAGATGACATTGCAGTTTCGGCAGCGGCAGCAGACACCAGGGACAGCAGCATCCAAGGGGACACCAGGGACAGCAGCATCCAAGGGTCCGAAGACAAGAGCCATGGCGCAACGGACATGCAATAGACCGGAGGGACACCTGTCATCGAGGAACCCTGGCCTGGCATCTTGCCCGAGTATGTTCCAGATTATACTATACTTGTCCCATACTTTGGTTCTAGTGGCTCTCATGGTAGTTGAAAGTCTAGTTTTCTATAGCACTGTTAGAAATTGTTTTTGCTACTTGCTATATACGGTTGGCTGAACTGGTTTCTCCTTACGGAGCAGTTCAGTAATTACAACTGAATAACTCTGTTAATGTACTCTGGATCCTGGTTTTGAGAAGAACTCTTATATTTAATACAAACTCTTACTTATAAAAAAAAAAAAAAACTAGAGTATCATGACAGCACCATAATCTAATCGAACCCTAATTTCCAAGGTTGCCCTAGACAAACAAAATTGGGTGGGACTAGAACATCTCATTTTGAAAATTCTATCAGAAATGAAGGTTATGTACATCTTGGAAGGACGGAAAGCAGGTCCTAGCTTGCAAACCTCCTCCGCCAGGGTTAACAATAAAGTTAGACTGCCTTTCCTGAGTTGATTTACGATCGTCCTGGCCGAAGTGGAAAGCAGCCATTTCCATTTCCATTTCCCTGTCGACTTGTTGAACCGTAGAAAAGTTATTTAAGTCGCTTCTGATACACCCTCTCTCCATGCACATAGGAAAGGAAGTTGAACATTCATCCGCCGTGACCGCCACGGCCTCCAACTGGTAGTTATTAACTTCTCCTAAGGTCTTACGTTCGGCAAGCTGAGCATGGCTAACAGCAAGTTGCTGCCTCAATTTTTCATTCTGCAATTGAAGAAATTATATCAGACTTCTCACGCATTATAGGATATAATACTCCTAACATCAATGTTAAAATTCATACATTAGTTTTTGGCCCTAAGAAAAAAATGTTAGGATATATTTACAAACCTCTCGCTCGAGGGCTCGAATAGCGGAAGAGCAACCGTGAACAGGATCGAGGATCCGAGCATGTGCCTCATATAATATGCTGGCTACCGCGTCATGACGTCTATCCTCTGGAAGCTGCAGCAATAGCTTATTAAATCGGCTATGTCCGAAGACCTCATGTATGGCACTAAATTGATCCTGGCCTATTTTGTCGCTGCTGAAATAAGGCGCGAATAAACAATCCTCCATACACTTTCTCCTCAGAGCTCTACATGCTCCGCAAGTCTTTCCTCCACCTGCCATAATTTTCGGATTCGGAGTTTGCTACGGAATTCAATAGCCCTTAGCCTTTCCCTTGCTTCTCCTCTACCCTCTGGACGTCTTTCCGATTATTAGGAATGTATCCAACTCATTTAACGGGGATGTCTATATTGCTGGGGCTATATAAAGACGCCCTATAGATCACCAATTGCTTTTCTTAGGGTTTTTAGGAGAGGGAGTGAATCCAAACTTAATTTGAAATTAATTTCAAATTTTTTAGGCGGCAATGGTTGTGGTCCCTTTGGACTCCAGGGCTTTCTATGAAATTTTATGACATGGTCCAATGTAACAAAATTCAGTTATTTTGGACCCATTGTAACAAAATTCCGTTATTTTGGACAATATGAAATAATAAAAACCTATTAATTCATCTTTCCACGATTTAAATATAGTTTTCAATTTTTTTTTTTAATAATATTAAATAATAGAAACCCATTAATTCATTTAATCATGATTTAAATTCCTTTTTTAGCAACATTAAATAGTAAAAACTCATTAATTCATCTTTCCATGATTTGATTTAATTCGGAAGAAACTCTAAACCATAACATATGGATTTATATACATGATTCTCACAGTAAACAAATTCTCCTTTTAAATTTTGTAACCGTAAATACAAATTAGGGGGATGTCTATAGTGCTGGGGCTATATAAAGATGCCCTATAGATCACCAATTTCTTAAATGAACTACATGTTTAACCTAATGAAATGAAAATTTAACAGAATGCGCGGATGCATTGTCTTCTCACGGGATGAGTAGACGGAGAGATGCTCCTGCATCATCTGACATTGGTAATGGAAATATAAATGGTATGGTATGATATGCATTGGAATTGGCAAGGAAAACGCATACAATACCATACCATACCATACCATTTTCATTTCCATTACCGATTCCAATTCATACCATATAAATGCATACAATTTCCATGCAATGTATACCATATCAATGCAATTCATACCATAACATACCATGGTATGGTATGGTATTCTATGGTATGCTTTGAATTGGCAATGGAAATGGAAATGGTATGCATTGGTATGGTATGCATTTCCTTTGGATTTCCTTGTATGGTATGCATTGGCAATGCATACCATACAAATGCATAACATATAAATTCATACCATCCCATACCATTTCCAATGCATACCATTGTATGCATTGTATGATATTCATTGGTATCGTATGCATTGGCATTAACAATGAAAATGGAAATGGTATGGTATGGTATGGTATGCATTATCAATACCAATGTCAATGCATACCATACTATATCATACCATTTCCATTTTCATTGCCAATGCCAATGCATACCTCCTCCATTGGAAATTCTTACCATTTCCATTGACAATGCATACTATTGTTATTTCCAACACATACCATACCATTTCCATTTTTGTTACCAATGTCAAGGCATAACATACAATGGGAAGGGAATGCATATTTATGCAGGAGCATCGCTATCAACCGCATGGAGAAAAACCCATCCACATCAAGGAATTTGTACGGGAGCTCAACGCTAGCATTCACAGTAGATATTTTGAAGGCTCCCTTAACTCAGTGCTAGGATTAATCTTTTGAGGCACGCTTGAACTCAACAGAAAAATCACTGAGGCATGCTTGAATATTACAAGTGAAGTGGGAGATTCCACTACGGCTCTGGAATGTGACTGGTCCAGATATTCATTAGATTAAGTTTTAGAGTAGGCAAGTAGCCAGGGGACGCCCTAAGAGTCCTCTGATAAATAGAGGTTTTGTATGCCCCAAATGAGGATAGTAAGGGAATCAACTAGTGAATAGTTGGTAGTTAACTACATAGTTTCAGAGCGGCTAGATAGGAGGATATTTTCAAAGTTTAAGGTTTTTGTTTTGATCACAGTTGTAACCAATTTATATTTTGAATATAACAGAGGAAAATTGATCCAATTTATGGTGTGAACATTGTTTTCAATTCTCCATCTTTACGTTTTTATGAGTGAATGGAACTGTGAATGTTAGGATAAGTTTCAATTGTTTCTATTCTATGAAGTAGTGCAAGGTGTGCACACAGAACGCAAGGTGTGCATGACGGAATCTGTTTCGATTCCAAATATCATAAGAGATAACACGAAACCTTCCCTTTGCAAGGAGTACAAAGAGGCTAGTGCAAGGTGTGAACAGTCATCTTCCAGAAGTTGAACTTGTGTAAAAATATGGTGTAAGGAGTGCATAGGTCTGAGATTCGACTAAGATTGGAAAGGACCCGACAAGAGGTCGAGGAACCAAAAATGGAGAATGAGAGGAGGGAGGGAGGAATTTTTCTTCGAGAAAAACCAAAGGATCTGAGCTATCAAAATCTTTGAGACACAAGGAGTGTGTGGGAATCCAAAGTCTTCATAAGACCAAGTTCAAGAGTATTAACACTTTTCATAAGTGTTGAAGAGATACAAGAAGCCAACTTGTAAAGGAGAAAATATTAGAAAAATTTGAACACTCAGAAGACCTTCTAAGTATGAATAAAGAATAAGCGCAAGGGAGGAAAGATCTCAGTTGTTTGGTCAAAATGTTAGAGAATTAGAACTGTCCATCAGAAGGGACGCGTGGAAAACGATTAGTGTTTCATTGTCTCATGCTTTGGAGAATTCAAAGGGAAAAGCACTAATAATTTGCGAGACCTAAATCTGCGACTTGATTTGAGTCGTTGGATCCATGAGAGATCTAGACCATTAATTGTCTAGGGTGAAACATCGACATTTCAGGGATCGAAATATTTGAGGTGACAATTCTTTCGACTTTGCAAAACGTGATGTCCAAAAATCATCGTGACCATCGAATCGGGGGAGGATCTGGACCTTCATATTTTAAACATTAGGAGTTCGGAGATCAGGAGGATGGAGTTGCCTCTCATTCCGAATTCCCGATACATGAAACCCGGATATGCTCATAGGTTTACCTCCAGGTCATAGTGAGGGGTCACGTGGAAAGAGGAAAAGGAAGAAACTAGTGAGCACTAGGTCCTTGTCGCGATTTCAGAGATCGGGAGAGTTAGAGTGGCTCACGTGTGAATACCCAGCTCGTGAAATCATGACACGCCTTTTGAACAAGTAGGTAATCACAGTCGTGGTAACGTAAAGGAAAGGGCTTATCCAAATAAGAGTTAGCACCTGTTTGGCATTGAGAGTGGAACAACACTCAGGAGAAGGCTCGTGGGTCTCATAGGACCAACATCTTTGAAGAAAGGACCTGTATGAGGGGGTTTTCGGCCTAGCAGAGGCCCGAAGAGTCAATTAGACTCAGTTTCTTGATTGATCCTAGACCAGGAGGTCACGCAGTCGTTAGGAGAGAAGGGGGGTATAGATAAAGTGGTATTAGAGCGAGAGTTTTTCTTGTAGACAACAAGAAAAGGATAGGAGAAAAAATAAATCAAGATTGTACTCTATGTGTGATAGAAAATCAACGCAATGTCACTGAGGAAATGAGCAGAGAAATGTTCATCCAATGAAGCAATAGAAAGGGAGATGTGAGAAATTCATGCAAAATTAGAAGCGATGGAGGCAGCATAGAGAAGAGCACATAACACTAGAGACGTGAGCGTTGCAGCGAGCAAAGAATCCATGGGCGAGAAGGTCATCAAAGAAACTGCAGGAGAGGATGTTTTCTAAGAACGCTTGTTGAGAGAAGTTGCTAGATTGGGAGACAGAGCCAAGATAGAGGTCCCAATGTATGAAGGCAATTTAAATGTTAAGGAGCTGTTGGATTGGATAAGATCTGTGGAAAAACACTTCGACTATGAAGATGTTGATGAAGAGAGAAAGGTTAAACAGGGTGTCACAAGACTCAAGGGAAATGCAACACTATGGTGCAATGAACTACAAGATGAGAGGAGAAGCAAAGGAAAACAAAAGATAAAGAGTTGCGACAAAATGGTATCTCAGTTGAAGGCTAAGTTATTTCCCAAAGATTATCACATCAATTTGTTCAGGATGATGCAAAACCTAAGATAGAAAGGGATGATAGTTAAGGAGTACACTAAGGAGTTATATAGACTAAACATCAGAATTGGGCAAAGAGAGAGAGAGATGAAAAGAAAGTTTCCAGGTATATAAATGGTCCGAGATATGAAATCTAGGATGATCTCAACATGATTTCAGTAAGAACAGTGGAGGATTCTTATCAGTTTGCACTGAAAGGAGAGGAGAAGTTGGTCATAAAACAAAGCTAGCGAGGAAGAGGTAAAATCTTAGTCCCAATAAAAATTAAGGGATTGACCTATGATAGAACACATCATTCTAAGTATGAGGTTTAGAAACCACACAATCATTCAGAAAGAGGAGGATGTTCCCAAGAAAGATAAGGTGGTGGAAGGAATTCTTCTAGAGGAAGAGGAAGAAGAGGAGGAGGAGAATTAAGATTCTATGTCTGTGGGAAGACATGGCACATGTCTTGGAAATGCACCAAGAAAGGGAAAGAAAGAGGAAAATATAGCATTCCAAAATCACATAGAGGAAATGTTGAAGCCAAAGCAGTTGAGGATAGAAGATCCAAATACACCACCACAAAAGGGTTGGTGAAGGGTTGCAATACAACATCAATCAACCTCATGAAAGTGGTTAGTCCATTTGTTAATCCAAAGGGCATGACGAACCATTCAAAGAGACCTTCTTTAGATTTGAAGGTTTCCTTACATACATCAATTGATTTGATGGGAAGCTGGTGGTAGCCAGACTTTAGTTCAATCTTGTTGAAGAACTTTTTTGTCTTGAGTTGGTAAAGAAGGTCATCAATTCTGGGAATTCGATACATGTTCTTGACTATGTTTTTTTTTAATTCTTTGTAGTCAATACAGAGTCACYGAGTCTAGTATTTCTTCTGCACCAGTACAATTGAGCTTCCGCAAGGGGAGGAGTAGGGTCTGATGTTCCCCTTTTTAAGCATMTGTTCCATTTGACGCTTGATTTCATCATTTTCCATAAACGAGCGACGATAGACTGGTCCATTAGGTAGAGGTGCATCGGGGGTTAGATCAATTGGATGGCTTACTTGGTAGTGCATCAGTGCCTCAGTGGGTGAGAAGAATATGTCTCTGTACTCTTGCATAATCTCACACACTTTCTTATGATGCAAAGAGAGGATTTGTGTCGAGGCCATAGATGTGGAAGTGACCTTCTGCTTACTGTGATCATGGATCACAAAGAATAATAACTTCTTGATATGTGAAATGACCTGATTGTATTTCTTAGCAGAGATTAAATAAATAGTGGTGGGTTGCACTACCTCTAGTATCGTGTAAAATTTTCTACCCAAGGTAATTATAGCACTGCGGGGTCTACACTCATACACAACATGTCACTTCCACAAATATGGTTGTCCTAAAAGAACATCACAAACTTCAAGGGGAGAAATATCACACAATAACTCATCTTTGAAAGGCTTGATGTCATAGGGAAGATGACACTCTTGCATGACACAGAGATCTCTTCCTTGTCGAATCCAGTCGATGGTGTAGGGATTCGGGTGCGGTGTCATCATAAGGTCCAGACGCTTGACAACCTCCACTGAGATAAGGTTATTATTATTGTATCTATCGACAATTAAATGAAGTGGAGCCCCCTTTACCCACATATGTGAGTGAAAGAGGCATTCCCCTTCCTTTGTTTCTTCTAGTGATCTTGGCTAGAATTTGGTGGTAGCGACAATTACATTGGGTTTAAAATCAATAATCTGCTTCCCTCCTTCTTGATTTTATTCAGAGTCAAATTTTTCCTCTGACTCGGAAGATTTCATCTTTTCCACCTGTGATTTGTTGAAGTGACATTCTATGGTTTTGTGCCAAGGGATATTATGGTATTCACACCATTTTTATGTGTCCTTTTTCATCTTCTCATTACCCTTCTTGTGTCATGACTTGCACTGTTTTTCATGAGAGTGTCCTTATTTTCTCTGTCACTTGTTTTTTGGGTTGGGGAATCCCTTTACATGCTTCGGTTGTGAGGAGTTTTCAGATCTACAATCCCTCCTCCTCTCCTTAAATTTCTTCTCGATCTTGATATCATATCTATAAGTTGTACCCAATATTTTGATGTCCAAAAGCTCCATTTATGTATGAATGTATCTATGCATACATCCATGGTATTTGAGCAACAAATGTCTCTCAGAGTCTTTGATACCTAATTTGGTGCATAGGGTATGCAAAATATCGATGAAATGAGGTACTCTCTGGTCCCTTTCCTGACGCAAGGTGGTCCATATTGTGTACTTGTCCTCGTAACTTCCAATAGGGAAGTATTGTTCTTTAATGGAATCCCAGAATGAATCCCATGTGGCGGCTACTGCAAATATTGCATATTCCTCTATGGCCCTTTTCTTACAGTAAGTATCCCACCATTCCTTAACATGGGGGACGAACTTGAGGAGTGGAAAAGTAATAATTTCCCTATAGGGAAAATTGTGGACCAAAAAATACCCTTCGAGCATATTCAACCATTTATCTATAGCATCCACATCTATTAGTCTTTCAAATAATGGAATATCTAAATTTACGTGTACCTTAAAGGGTTTTGCATGTCCTCTTGATGAAGATTCAGCTGCTGTGGGTACTCGCCAAACGATCCGTGCAAACTTTTCCATCATTTTGTTCCTTTGTCGCACAAGTGATTCCTCAAGCAACATTTTAAAAGGATCTCCTTCTCCATCATTTTTCTTTTCACCCCCCATGGGTTTTTGTTTGGCTAGGTGCGACTGATATTGCAAATTCTTGAGTGGTTCGAGTCCTAACTTCTTGTAACGAGATCTTGTTGGGGACATGCGCGAAGAAAAAAAATGAAGAGTAGGCCGCTCTCATACCACTGATCCAGATTTATGAGAGGAATGAAATTAATAACAAACTGAATACAATAACACATAGCTATGGAGAACAACAAAGCATATCTAGTGAACAATAACTTATATTTAATAAATGAAATAGGTTGAAACTGTAAAATTGGAGAACTGAAAACAACTTGCTCGAATGGTGCTAGCTATCTCTGACAAGAGATGTGTCTGCTACATGCATCTGTTTGAGTAGAATGATTACAATGAGACTCCGTAGGCCTTTTTAACATTACTCATGAATTCAAAAACCCTAGACATCCAAAAACCTAACCCTAGAAGATGAAACACCAAAAGTTATGTGGGCCCCGATGAGTAAGTTGGTACCTCAACTTTCAGGGGTCGTAAATTTTTCATACAACCTTTTGTTTTAGGCGCATGATAGCTCATTGGAAAGGTTTTTTCGATAAATACACATTACTCCGTCAAAATATGATTTTGTCTATAGTTTGAGTTTGGCAAGCCAAAAAAACATTGTTTAGGGTCCCAAAACGACCCTGGAAGTACAAAAAGATGTGTTGACATGAAAACATCCAAGATAAGATAGTTGGATTAGGTGGGCAACCATCAATCTCCACCTGGAATATGTGTAGGGCTTCAGATAGCCTCAAAAGTATAGAACTGACAATTACAAAGAATTATAGAAGAACTTGTTGAACTAAAAACTATCAATAGGAGCTAGTAGGAATAGGTGGCTAGTCATCAATATCCACCTGGATCAATACTATTCTTTAATGTCTACCTTTTACTAGCTCCACATTTGTTATTAATTTGATCTAATGTGACACCCACTGACTACCATGGTGGTCAATAAGAGGCATTACTTTTACATATAACATCAACTCAAGTGATATTCACATCATTGCAAAACCCTTAAAGTGTAGTAGATAATCAAGAGGTTGTGAGACATGTTGAGAAACTTTTAACCCAAAAAATTGTAGTTTAATATCCTTAATTGAGCTCTAGAAGGTTCTAGAGCGTAAATATCCAAAGTAAGGATTTTCCCTAAATGGGCCCTACAAGTCAATAGCTCGATTTCTTTGCGATACAGAATACCAAAATATATTACCAATTAGCTATTGATCCATTCTGCATGATGCATCCCTAAGGGTTTTTTGTGGTCCATAAAAGATTTGACTAAAGAAAGTGAGGAAATGTTTCCTCTACATTCATCTTGGAAAAACTTTACGTAGAAATTGTTCTTTCAACCTAATCTACTAAATTCATACTCTACTAGATTCACACTTCCCTAGTATAATTATTCTTAAATTCTTTTAGAAAAAATATTATGCTAACTTGGTCTAAGATCCTATTGCTAAGTTCTTTATAATAGATCAGATTCAATTAAGATTCAATCATTGGATTCCTAATCTAACATTGAAGGAACATGGATTTAAGTTGTGTAAATATAGATATATGAAGGTAGAAGATGTAGTAATTATCACCCAACTTTGTGATCATTAATCATTGGAATATTATTTTCTTTTAATATTCTCTTGAAAGTGGAACCTGGTTTGTTTTCCTATTTATCCCACAACTGTCATCTCCAACTAACTATTAAATAATTATTAATAATGTATTAAATAATTTTTTTTCGTTTGTTTGTTAATTTGTACGGGACCTGTTGGCTATGTGATTAAGCTGTGGCTTGAGAAACCGCGAATATTCAACGTCATGGTTTGTTTTCCTGCTTATCCCACAACTGTCATCTCCAACTAACTATTAAATAATTATTAATAATGTATTAAATAATTTATTTTTTTTTGTTTGTTAATTTGTGCGGGACCTATTGGCTACGTGATTAAGTTGTGGCTTGAGAAAGCGCGACTCAGGGGCATCTAATCCGTCAAAATAACCCGAGGATCGCACCCGTCCTGAGCCACACCAACCCTTAACATGGTTGGATTTTTTTTGTCCGCGCAGGTTCGAACCGGTGACTTTAACATCGACTTTAACATAACAGAGTGGCTTAACAACACACTCCATCACCTACTGTCCTACACCTCGGGGACATGTATTAAATAATTATTAATAATCGAGAGTGTTTTGTATTTATTGGACATAAATTCTATTTATTATTAAATAGTGAGTGTTGATACGACTCCGGACTTCTGTATTTATCCTTCATCGATTTTACTTATTGGCGTTGTTTTTAATGTAATGAAATAAGAACACAAATGAGAAATAAATTTAATTTTAAAATTTATGACATTAAAACCTAAGCTAAAACCAAATAAAATTGTAATGCGTTTTTTTAATTCTTCTTTGGAACCGAAGCATCTTAACCTCTATTTAAACTTCAATCGTAAACTAATTAAAACCTAAGCAAAACCCTAATAAAATTGAAATGCATAAAGATTTTCTATGTACGTTTCATCTATCTTTGAAAAACACAGTTTACCTCAATGGCAAAAAACTATCAGAATCTTATGAAAAAATAAAATAAAATGTGGGAACTTTTTCACATACTGGACTAAATTGTATTTTCCATTCTACTGCTGCAGTATCGTGCAAGGCACAAAAGGTTACAACTTTTTGAGAAATATAATCTAATTCATGGAGGTCAAAAACAGGAGTATCATGCCAGCACCATAATCTAATCGAACCCTAATTTCCAAGCTTGCCCTAGAGAAACAAAATTGGGCGGTACTAGAACATCTGATTTTTAAAATTCCATCAGAAATGAAGGTTATCTACATCTTGGAAGGACGAAAAGCAGGTCCTAGCTTGCAAACCTCCTACGCTAGGGTTAACGATAAAGTTAGACTGCCTTTCCTGAATTGATTTCCGACCGTCCTGGCCGAAGTGGAAAGCAGCCATTTCCATTTCCATTTCCCTGTCGACTTGTTGAACCATAGAAAAGTTATTCAAGTCGCTTCTGATACACCCTCTCTCCATGCACATAGGAAAGGAAGTTGAACATTCGTCCGCCGCGGCCGCCACGGCCTCCAACTGGTACTTATTAACTTCTCCTAAGCTCCTACGTTCGGCAAGCTGAGCATGGCTAACAGCAAGTTGTTGCCTCAAATTTTCATTCTGCAATGGAAGAAATTATATCAGACTTCTCACGCATTATACGATATAATACTCCTAACATCAATGTTAAAATTCATACATTAGTTTTTGGCCCTAAGAAAAAAATGTTAGGATATATTTACAAACCTCTTTCTCGAGGGCTCGAATAGCGGAAGAGAAACTGTGAACAGGATCGAGGATCCGAGCATGTGCCTCATATAATATGCTGGCTACCG
Organism: Picea mariana; assembly: GCA_032191745.1. Classification (NCBI taxonomy): domain Eukaryota; kingdom Viridiplantae; phylum Streptophyta; class Pinopsida; order Pinales; family Pinaceae; genus Picea; species Picea mariana. Next base: position 471,257 of record JASDQU010099738.1, read on the forward strand.
CATCATGTCGTCTATCCTCTGGAAGCTGCAACAATAGCTTATTAAATCGTCTATGTCCGAAGACCTCATGTATGGCACTAAATTGATCCTGGCCTATTTTGTCGCTGCTGAAATAAGGCGCGAATAAACAATCCTCCATACACTTTCTCCTCAGAGCTCTACATGCTCCGCAAGTCTTTCCTCCACCTGCCATAATTTTCGGATTCGGAGTTTGCTATGGAATTCAATAGCCCTTAGCCTTTCCCTTGCTTCTCCTCTACCCTCTAGACGTCTTTCCGATTATTAGGAATGTATCCAACTCATTTAACGGGGATGTATTTATTGTTGGGGCTATATAAAGACGCCCTATAGATCACCAATTGCTTTTCTTAGGGTTTTTAGGAGAGGGAGTGAATCCAAACTTAATTTGAAAATAATTTCAATTTTTTTAGGCGGCAATGGTTGTGGTCCCTTTGGACGGAAGGATTTCTATGAAATTTTATGACATGGTCCAATGTAACAAAATTTAGTTATTTTGTACACCGGGTGTCAGGAGGGTTCACCCATTGTAACAAAATTCCGTTATTTTGGACAATATGAAATAATAAAAACCTATTAATTCATCTTTCCACGATTTAAATATAGCTTTCAAATTTCTTTTTTCATAATATTAAATAATAGAAACCCATTAATTCATTTAATCATAATTTAAATTCCTTTTTTAGAAACATTAAATAGTAAAAACTCATTAATTCATCTTTCCATGATTTGATTTAATTCGGAATAAACTCTAAACCATAACATATGGATTTATATACATGATTCTCACAGTAAACAAATTCTCCTTTTAAATTTTGTAACCGTAAATACAAATTAGGGGGATGTCTATAGTGCCGGGGCTATATAAAGATGCCCTATAGATCACCAATTGTTTAAATGAACTACATGCTTAAGCTAATGAAATGAAAATTTAACAGAATGCACTGATGCATTGTCTACTCACGGGCTGAGTAGACGGAGAGATGCTCCTGCATCAACTGACATTGGTAATGGAAATATAAATGGTATGGTATGATATGCATTGGAATTGGCAATGAAAACGCATACAATACCATACCATACCATTTTCATTTCCATTGCCGATTCCAATTCATACCATACCAATACATACAATTTCCATGCAATGCATACCATATCAATGCAATTCATACCATAACATACCATGATATGGTATGGTATTATATGGTATGCTTTGAATTGGCAATGGAAATGGAAATGGTATGCATTGGTATGGTATGCACTTCCTTTGGATTTCCTTGTATGGTATGCATTAGCAATGCATAACATATAAATCCATACCATCCCATACCGTTTCCAACGCATACCATTGTATGCATTGTATGGTATTCATTGGTATTGTATGCATTGGCATTAAAAATGGAAATGGAAATGGTATGGTATGGTATGGTATGCATTATCAATACCGATGTCAATGCATACCATACTATATCATACCATTTCCATTTTCATTGCCAATGCCAATGCATACCTCCTCCATTGGAAATACTTACCATTGCCAATTCATACCATTTCCATTGACGACGCATACCATTGTTATTTCCAACACATACCATACCATTTCCATTTTCGTTACCAATGTCAAGGCATAACATACAATGGAAAGGGAATGCATATTTATGCAGGAGCATCGCTATCAACCGCATGGAGAAAAACCCATCCACATCAAGGAATTTGTATGGGAGCTCAACGCTAGCATTCACAGTAGATATTTTGAAGGCTCCCTTAACTCAATGATAGAATTAATCTTTTGAGGCACGCTTGAACTCAACAGAAAAATCACGGAGGCATGCTTGAATATTACAAGTGAAGTGGGAGATTCCACTACGGCTCTGGAATGTGACTGGTCTAGATATTCGTTAGACTAAGTGTTAGAGTAGGCAAGTAGCCAGGGGACGCCCTAAGAGTCCTCTGATAAATAGAGGTTTTGTATGCCCCAAATGAGGATAGTAAAGGAATCAACTAGTGAATAGTTGGTAGTTAACTACATAGTTGCAGAGCGGCTAGATAGGAGGATATTTTCTAAGTTTTCTGTTTTTGTTTTGATCACAGTTGTAACTGATTTATATTTTGAATATAACAGAGGAAAATTGATCCAATGTATGGTGTGAACATTGTTTTCAATTCTCCATCTTTACATTTTTATGAGTGAATGGAACTGTGAATGTTAGGATAAGTTTTAATTGTTTCTATTCTACGAAGTAGTGCAAGGTGTGCACACAGAACGCAAGGTGTGCATGACGAAATCTGTTTCGATTCCAAATATCATAAGAGATAACACAAAACCTTCCCTTTGCAAGGAGTGCAAAGAGGCTAGTGCAAGGTGTGCACAGTCATCTTCCAGAAGTTGAACTTGCATAAAAATCTGGTGTAAGGAGTGCATAGGTCTGAGATTCGACTAAGATTGGAAGGGACCCGACAAGAGGTCGAGGAACCAAAAACGGAGAATGAGAGGAGGGAGGGAGGAATTTTTCTTCGAGAAAAAACAAAGGATCTGAGCTATCAAAATATTTGAGACACAAGGAGTGTGTGGGAAGCCAAAGTCTTCATAATACCAAGTTCAAGAGTATTAACACTTTTCATAAGTGTTGAAGAGATACAAGAAGCCAACTTGTAAAGGAGAAAATATTCGAAAAATTTGAACACTCAGAAGACCTTCTAAGTATGAATATAGAGAATTATAACTATCCATCAGAAGGGATGCATGGAAAACAATTAGTGTTTCATTGTCTCACTGTTTGGAGAATTCAAAGGGAAAAGCACTAATAATTCGCGAGACCTAAATCTGTGACTTGATTTGAGTCGTTGGATCCATGAGAGATATAGACCATTAATTGTCTAGGGTGAAACATCGACATTTCGGGGATCGAAATATTTGAGGTGACAATTCTTTCGACTTTGCAAAACGTGATGTCCAGAAATCATCGTGACCATTGAATCGAAGGAGGATCTGGACCTTCATATTTTAAACATCAGGAGTTCGGAGATCAGGAGGATGGAGTTGCCTCTCATTCCGAATTCCCAATACATGAAACCCGGATATGATCATAGGTTTAGCTCCAGGTCATAGTGAGGGGTCACGTGGAAAGAGGAAAAGGAAGGAACTAGTGAGCGCTAGGTCCTTGTCGGGATTTCAGAGATCAGGAGAGTTAGAGTGGCTCACGTGTGAATACCTAACTCATGAAATCATGACACGCCTTTTGAACAAGTAGGTCATCACAGTCGTGGTAACGTAAAGGAAAGGGTTTATCCAAATAAGAGTTAGCACCTGTTTCGCATTGAGAATGGAACAACACTCAGGAGAAGGCTCGTGGGTCTCATAGGACCAACATCTTTGAAGAAAGGACCTGTGTGAGGGGGTTTTCGACCTAGCAGAGGCTCGAAGAGTCAATTAGACTTAGTTTCTTGATTGATCCTAGACCAGGAGGTCACACAGTCATTATGAGAGAAGGGGGGTATAGATAAAGTGGTATTAGAGCGAGAGTTTTTCTTGTAGACAACAAGGAAAGGATAGGAGAAAAAATAAATCAAGATTGTACTCTATGTGTGATAGAAAATCAACGCAATGTCACCGAGGAAATGAGCAGAGAAATGTTCATCCAATGAATCTATAGAAAGGGAGATGTGAGAAATTCATGCAAAATTAGAAACGATGGAGGCAGCATAGAGAAGAGCACATAACACTAGAGACGTGAGCGTTGCAGCGAGCAAAGAATCCATGGGGGAGAACGTCATCGAAGAAGCTGCAGGAGAGGATGTTGTCGAAGAACGATTGTTGAGAGAAGTTGCTAGATTGGGAGACAGAGCCAAGATAGAGGTCCCAATGTATGAAGGCAATTTAGATGTTAAGGAGCTGTTGGATTGGATAAGATCTATGGAAAAACACTTCGACTATGAAGATGTTGATGAAGAGAGAAATGTTAAACAGGCTGTCACGAGACTCAAGAGACATGCAACACTATGATGCAATGAACTACAAGATGAGAGGAGAAGCAAAGGAAAACAAAAGATAAAGAGTTGCGACAAAATGGTATCTAAGTTGAAGGCTAGTTATTTCCCAAAGATTATCACATCAATTTGTTCAGGATGATGCAAAACCTAAGATAGAAAGGGATGATAGGTAAGGAGTACACTGAGGAGTTATATAGACTAAACATCAGAATTGGGCAAAGGGAGAGAGAGATGAAGAGAAATTTTCCAGGTATATAAATGGCCTGAGATATGAAATCTAGGATGATCTCAACATGATTTCATTAAGAACAGTGGAGGATTCTTATCAGTTTTCACTGAAAGCAGAGGAGAAGTTGGCCAGAAAACAAAGCTAGAGAGGAAGAGGTAAAAGCTTAGTCCCAATAAAAATTAAGGGATTGACCTATGATAGAACACATCATTCTAAGGATGAGGTTTAGAAACCACACAATCATTCAGAAAGAGGAGGATGTTCCCAAGAAAGATAGGGTTGTGGAAGGAATTCTTCTAGAGGAGGAGGAAGAAGAGGAGGAGGAGAATTAGGATTCTATATCTGTGGGAAGACATGGCACATGTCTTGGAAATGCACCAAGAAAGTGAAAGAAGGAGGAAAAGATAACATTTCAAAAGCACATAGAGGAAATGTTGAAGCAAAATAAGTTGAGGATAGAAGATCCAAATACACCACCACAAAAGGGTTGGTGAAGGGTTGCAATACATCATCAATCAACCTCATTAAAGTGGTTAGTCCATTTGTTAATCCAAAGGGCATGACGAACCATTCAAAGAGACCTTCTTTAGATTTGAAGGTTTCCTTTAATACATCAGTTGATTTGATGGGAAGCTATTGGTAGCCAGACTTTAGTTCAATCTTGTTGAAGAACGTTTTTGTCTTGAGTTGGTAAAGAAGGTCATCAATTCTGGGAATTGGATATATGTTCTTGACTATGATTTTTTTAATCCTTTGTAGTCAATGCAGAGTCACCGAGTCTAGTCTTTCCTCTGCACCAGTACAATTGAGCTTCCACAAGGGGAGGAGTAGGGTCTGATATTCCCCTTTTTAAGCATTTGTTCCATTGGACGCTTGATTTCATCATTTTCCTTAAACGAGCGACAATAGACTGGTCCATTGGGTAGAGGTGCATTCGGGGTTAGATCAATTGGATGATTTACTTGGTAGTGCATCAGTGCCTCAGTGGGTGAGGAGAATATGTCTCTATACTCTTGCATAATCTCGCCCACTTTATTATGATGCAAAGAGAGGATTTGTGTCAAGGCCATAGACGTGGAAGTGACCTTCTGCTTACTGTGAGCATGGATCACAAAGAATAATAACTTCTTGATATGTGGAATGACCTTATTGTATTTCTTAGGAGAGATTAAATAAATAGTGGTAGGTTGCACTACCTCTAGTATCCTGTAAAATTTTCTACCCAAAGTAATAATAGCACTGCGGGGTCTACACTCATACACAACATGTCACTTCCACAAATATGGTTGTCCTAAAAGAACATCACAAACTTCAAGGGGAGAAATACCACACAATAACTCATCTTTGAAAGGCTTGATGTCATAGGGAAGATGACACTCTTGGATGACATAGTGGAGCCCCCTTTACCCACATATGTGAGTGAAAGAGGCATTCCCCTTCCTTTGGTTCTTCTAGTGCACTTGGCTAGAATTTGGTGGTAGTGACAATGACATTGGGTTTAAAATCAATAATCTGCTTCCCTCCTTGATTTTATTCAGAGTCAAATTTTTCCTCTGACTCGGAAGATTTCATCTTTTCCACCTGTGATTTGTTGAAGTGACATTCTATGGTTTTGTGCCAAGGGATATTATGGTATTCACACCATCTTTACGTGTCCTTTTTCATCTTCTCATTACCCTTCTTATGTCATGACTTGCACTGGTTTTTATGAGAGTGGCCTTATTTTCTCTGTCACTTTTTTTTTTGGTTGGGGCTTCCCTTTACATGCTTCGGTTGTGAGGAGTTTTCATATCTACAATCTCTCATTCTCTCCTTAAATTTCTTCTCGATCTTGACATCATATCTATAAGTCATACCAAATATTGTGATGTCCAAAAACTCCATTTCTGTATGAGTGTATCTATGCATACATCCATGGTATTTGAGCAACAAATGTCTCTCAGAGTCTTTGATACCTAATTTGGTGCATAGGGTATGCAAAATATCGATGAAATGAGGTACTCTCTGGTCGCTTTACTGACGCAAGGTGGTCCATATTGTGTACTTGTTCTCGTAACTTCCAATAAGGTAGTATTGTTCTTTAATGGAATCCCAGAAGGAATCCCATGTGGGGGCTACTGCAAATATTGCATATTCCTTTATGGCCCTTTTCTTACAGTAAGTATCCCACCATTCCTTAACATGGGGGATGAACTTGAGGATTGGAAAAGTAATAATTTCCCTATAGGAAAAATTGTGGACCAAAGAATACCCGTCGAGCATATTCAAACATTTATCTATAGCATCCACATCTATTAGTCCTTCAAATAATGGAATATCAAAATTTACCTGTACCTTAAAGGGTTTGCATGTCCTCTTGATGAAGATTCGGCTCCTATGGGTAGTCGCCAAACGGTCCGTGCAAACTTTTCCATCATTTTGTTCCTTTGTCGCACAAGCGATTCCTCAAGCAACATTTTAAAAGGATCTCCTTCTCCATCCTTTTTATTTTCATCCCCCATGGGTTTTTGTTTGGCTAGGTGCGACTGATATTGCAAATTCTTGAGTGGTTTGAGTCCTAACTTCTTGTAACGAGATCTTGTTGGGGACATGCACGAAGAAAAAAAATGAAGAGTAGACTGCTCTCATACCACTGATCCAGATTTATGAGAGGAATGAAATTAATAACAGACTCAATACAATAACACATAGTTATGGAGAACAACAAAGCATATCTAGTGAACAATAACTTATATTTAATAAATGAAATAGGTTAAAACTGTAAAATTGGAGAACTGAAAACAACTTGCTCGAATGGTGCTAGCTATCTCTGATAAGAGATGTGTCTGCTACATGCATCTCTTTGAGTAGAATGATTACAATGAGACTCCGTAGGCCTTTTTAACATTACTCATGAATTCAAAAACCCTAGACATCCAAAAACCTAACCCTAGAATATGAAACACCAAAAGTTATGTGGGCCCCTATGAGTAAGTTGGTACCTCAACTTTCAGGGGTCGTAAATTTTTCATACAACCTTTTGTTTTAGGCGCGTGATAGATCGTTGGAAAGGTTTTTTTGATAAATACACATTACTCCATCAAAATATGATTTTGTCTACCGTTTGACTTTGGCAAGCCAAAAAAACATTGTTTAGGGTCCCAAAACGACCCTGGAAGTACAAAAAGATGTGTGGACATGAAAACATCCAAGATAAGATAGTTGGATTAGGTGGGCAACCATCAGTCTCCACCTGGAAGATGTGTAGGGCTTCAGATAGCCCCAAAAGTATAGAACTGACAATTACAAAGAATTATAGAAGAACTTGTTGAACTAAAAACTATCAATAGGAGCTAGTAGGAATAGGTAGTTGGTCATCAATATCCACCTGGATCAATACTTTTCTTTAATGTCTACCTATTACTAGCTCCACATTTGTTATTAATGTGATCTAATGTGACACCCATTGACTACCATGGCGGTCAATAAGAGGCATTACTTTTACATATAACATCAACTCAAGTGATATTCACATCATTGCAAAACCCTTAAAGTGTAGTAGATAATCAAGAGGTTGTGAGACATGTTGAGAAACTTTTAACCCAAAAAATTGTAGTTTAATATCCTCAATTGAGCTGTAGAAGGTTCTAGAGCATAAATATCCAAAGTAAGGATTTTTCCTAAATGGGCCCTACAAGTCAATAGATCAATTTCTTTGCCATACAGAATACCAAAATATATTACCAATTAGATATTGATCCATTCTGCATGATGCATCCCTAAGGGTTTTTTGTGGTCCATAAAAGATTTGACTAAAGAAAGTGAGGAAATGTTTTCTCTACATTCATCTTGGAAAAAATTTACGTAGAAATTGTTCTTTCAACCTAATCTACTAAATTCATATTCTACTAGATTCACACTTCCCTAGTATAATTATTCTTAAATTCTTTTAGAAAAAATATTATGCTAACTCTGTCTAAGATCCTATTACTAAGTTCTTTATAATAGATCAGATTCAATGAACATTTAATCATTGGATTCCTAATCTAACATTGAAGTAACATGGATTTAAGTTGTGTAAATATATACATATATGAAGGTAGAAGATGTAGTAATTATCACCCACCTTTGTGATCATTAATCATTGGAATATTATTTTCTATTAATATTCTATTGAAAGTGGAACCTGGTTTGTTTTCCTGTTTATCCCACAACTGTCATTTCCAATTAACTATTAAATAATTATTAATAATGTATTAAATAATTTTTATTTTTTTTGTTTGCTAATTTGTGTGGGACCTGTTGGCTACGTGATTAAGCTGTGGCTTGAGAAACCGCGAATATTCAATGTCATGGTTTCTTTTCCTGCTTATCCCACAACTGTCATCTCCAACTAACTATTAAATAATTATTAATAATGTATTAAATAATTTTATTTTTTTTTGGTTTGTTAATTTGTGTTGGACCTGTTGGCTACGTGATTAAGCTGTGGCTTGAGAAACCGCGACTAAGGGGCATCTAAGCCGTCAAAATCACCCGAGGATCGCACCCGGCCTGAGCCACACCAACCCTTAACATGGTTGGATTTTTTTTGTCCCCACAGGTTTCGAACCGGTGACTTTAACATCAAAGAGTGGCTTAACAACACACTCCATCACCGACTGTCCTACACCTCGAGAACATGTATTAAATAATTATTAATAATCGAGAGTGTTTTGTATTTATTGGACATAAATTCTATTTATTATTAAATAGTGAGTGTTGATACGACTCCGGACTTCTGTATTTATCCTTCATCGATTTTACTAAACTATGTCTTGCTATTAAGATAGTTAAGGGTGATGTAGTCGATTTTTTTTATATCTATACCTCGCATTTTCTATTTAGTGTTACCTAGGTTACAATTGAAAGTTGTTGGCCTTGTTTTTAATGTAATTAAATAAGAACACAAATGAGACAGTCGTGCAAATATATATAGATAGATTATTTTAAGTTTAGAGAGAAATTAAATATAAGACAATTACAAAAAGTGGTGCAAATAAATATATAAATATTAATTAATAATTATAAAAATATTTTTTATGTTTAAATTTATTTATATATACTTAATAGAATGATATTATAATTTGATAGATATGAATATATATATGAATTTTAATTTTTATGGATTAAATAATTTGGAAAATAATTTTTGAAGTTAATTTTAATTTTTTATATTTAATAAATTATGATAATATTATTTTATTATAAATATTTTGAAAATTAAATTTAATATATTTGTAAAATGGTTAAAATAAAAGAATAAGTTTTTCACATTATTATAAAATAAGATAAAAATTTTCTAATCCTTCTATGTTAGAAAAATATTAAATCTATATTTTCAAAAATAAGTATTTTTTTTAAATGAAAAGAGGTAATGTAATTAGTGTCAAAAAATTTATAAAGTAAAATAAATAAATAATCAATATACATTTATAACACACTAAAATAATAAACCATAAAAAAATATCATATATACCATTAAGAAATAAATTTAATTTTAACATTTATAACATTAAAACCTAAGCTAAAACCTAATAAAATTGAAATGCGCTTTTTTAATTCTTCTTTGGAACCGAACCATCTTAACCTCTATTTAAACTTCAATCGTAAACTAATTAAAACCTAACCAGAACCCTAATAAAATTGAAATGCATAAAGATTTTCTATGTAAGTTTCATCTATCTTCGAAAAACACAGTTTACCTCAATGGCTAAAAACTATCAGAATCTTATGAAAAAATAAAATAAAATGTGGCAACTTTTTCACATACTGGACTAAATTGTATTTTCCATTCTGCTGCTGCAGTATCGTGCAAGGCACAAAAGGTTACAACTTTTTCAGAAATATAATCTAATTCACGGAGGTCAAAAACTGGAGTATCATGCCAGCACCATAATCTAATCGAACCCTAATTTCCAAGGTTGCCCTAGAGAAACAAAATTGGGCAGGACTAGAACATCTGATTTTTAAAATTCTATCAGAAATGAAGGTTATGTACATCTTGGAAGGACGGAAAGCAGGTCCTAGCTTGCAAACCTCCTACGCCAGGGTTAACGATAAAGCCAGAAAAGTTATTCAAGTCGCTTCTGATACACCCTCTCTCCATGCACATAGGAAAGGAAGTTGAACATTCGTCCGCCGCGGCCGCCACGGCCTCCAACGGGTAGTTATTAACTTCTCCTAAGCTCCTACGTTCGGCAAGCTGAGCATGGCTAACAGCAAGTTGTTGCCTCAAATTTTCATTCTGCAATGGAAGAAATTATATCAGACTTCTCACGCATTATAGGATATAATACTCCTAACATCAATGTTAAAATTCATACATTAGTTTTTGGCCCTAAGAAAAAAATGTTAGGATATATTTACAAACCTCTTGCTCGGGGGCTCGAATAGCGGAAGAGCAACCGTGAACAGGATCGAGGATCCGAGCATGTGCCTCATATAATATGCTGGCTACTGCATCATGCCGTCTATCCTCTGGAAGCTCGGCTATGTCCGAAGACCTCATGTATGGCACTAAATTGATCCTGGCCTATTTTGTCGCTGCTGAAATAAGGCGCGAATAAACAATCCTCCATACACTTTCTCCTTAGAGCTATACATGCTCCGCAAGTCTTTCCTCCACCTGCCATAATTTTCGGATTCGGAGTTTGCTATGGAATTCAATAGCCCTTAGCCTTTCCCTTGCTTCTCCTCTACCCTCTGGACGTCTTTCCGATTATTAGGAATGTATCCAACTCATTTAACGGGGATGTCTATATTGCTGGGGCTATATAAAGACGCCCTATAGATCACCAATTTCTTTTCTTAGGGTTTTTAGGAGAGGGAGTGAATCCAAAATTAATTTGAAAGTATTTTCAAATTTTTTAGGCGGCAATGGTTGTGGTCCCTTTGGACGGCAGGGCTTTCTATGAAATTTTATGACATGGTCCAATGTAACAAAATTCAGTTATTTTGGACACCGGATGTCACGAGGGTTCACCCATTGTAACAAAATTCCGTTATTTTGGACAATTTGAAATAATAAAAACCTATTAATTCATCTTTCCACGATTTAAATATAGTTTTCAAATTTCTTTTTTAATAATATTAAATAATAGAAACCCATTAATTCATTTAATCATAATTTAAATTCCTCATTAAATAGTAACAACTCATTAATTCATCTTCCCATGATTTGATTTAATTCGGAAGAAACTCTAAACCATAACATATGGATTTATATACATGATTCTCACATTAAACAAATTCTCCTTTTAAATTTTGTAACCGTAAATACATATTAGGGGGATGTCTATAGTGCTGGGGCTATATAAAGACGCCCTATAGATCACCAATTGCTTAAATGAACTACATGCTTAAGCTAATGAAATGAAAATTTAATAGAATGCACAGATGCATTGTCTACTGACGGGTTGAGTAGACGGAGAGATGCTCCTGCATCAACTGACATTGGTAATGGAAATATAAATGGTATGGTATGATATGCATTGGAATTGGCAATGAAAACGCATACAATACCATACCATACCATTTTCATCTCCATTTCCGATTTCAATTCATACCATACCAATGCATACAATTTCCATGCAATGCATACCATATCAATGCAATTCATACCATAACATACCATGGTATGGTATGGTATTATATGGTATGCTTTGAATTGGCAATGGAAATGGAAATGGTATGCATTGGTATGGTATGCATTTCCTTTGGATTTCCTTCTATGGTATGCATTGGCAATGCATACCATACAAATGCATAACATATAAATTCATACCATCCCATACCATTTCCAACACATACCATTGTATGCATTGTATGGTATTCATTGGTATCGTATGCATTGGCATTAACAATGGAAATGGAAATGGTACGGTATTGTATGGTATGCATTATCAATACCAATCTCAATGCATACCATACTATATCATACCATTTCCATTTTCATTTCCAATGCCAATGCATACCTCCTCCATTGGAAATACTTACCATTGCCAGTTCATACCATTTCCATTGACAATGCATACCATTGTTATTGCCAACACATACCATACCATTTCCATTTTCGTTACCAATGTCAATGCATAACATACAATGGAAAGGGAATGCATATTTATGCAGGAGCATCGCTATCAACCGCATGGAGAAAAACCCATCCACATCAAGGAATTTGTATGGGAGCTCAACGCTAGCTTCACAGTAGATATTTTGAAGGCTCCCTTAACTCAATGCTAGAATTAATCTTTTGAGGCACGCTTGAACTCAACAGAAAAATCACGGAGGCATGCTTGAATATTACAAGTGAAGTGGGAGATTCCACTACGGCTCTGGAATGTGACTGGTCTAGATATTCGTTAGATTAACTTTAGAGTAGGCAAGTAGCCAGGGGATGCCCTAAGAGTCCTCTGATAAATAGAGGTTTTCTATGCCCCAAATGAGGATAGTAAGGGAATCAACTAGTGAATAGTTGGTAGTTAACTACATAGTTGCAGAGCGGCTAGATAGGAGGATATTTTCTAAGTTTTCTGTTTTTGTTTTGATCACAGTTGTAACTAATTTATATTTTGAATATAACAGAGGAAAATTGATCCAATGTATGGTGTGAACATTGTTTTCAATTCTCCATCTTTACGTTTTTATGAGTGAATGGAATTGTGAATGTTAGGATAAGTTTCAATTGTTTCTATTCTATGAAGTAGTGCAAGGTGTGCACACAGAAACCTTCCCTTTGCAATAATAGACTGAATACAATAACACATAGTTATGGAGAACAACAAAGCATATCCAGTGAACAATAACTTATATTTAATAAATGAAATAGGTTGAAACTGTAAAATTTGAGAACTGAAAACAACTTGCTCAAATGGTGCTAGCTATCTCTGACAAGAGATGTGTCTGCTACATGCATCTGTTTGAGTAGAATGATTACAATGAGACTCCGTAGGCCTTTTTAACATTACTCATGAATTCAAAAACCCTAGACATCCAAAAACCTAACCCTAGAAGATGAAACACCAAAAGTTATGTGGGCCCCGATGAGTAAGTTGGTACCTCAACTTTCTGGGGTCGTAATTTTTTCATACAACCTTTCGTTTTAGGCGCGTGATAGCTCGTTGCAAAGGTTTTTTCGATAAACACACATTACTCCATCAAAATATGATTTTGTCTACATTTTGACTTTGGCAAGCCAAAAAAACATTGTTTAGGGTCCCAAAACGACCCTGGAAGTACAAAAAGATGTGTTGACATGAAAACATCCAAGATAAGATAGTTGGATTAGGTGGGCAACCATCAGTCTCCACCTGGAAGATGTGTAGGGCTTCAGATAGCCCCAAAAGTATAGAACTGACAATTACAAAGAATTATAGAAGAACTTGTTGAACTAAAAACTATCAATAGGAGCTAGTAGGAATAGGTGGTTGGTCATCAATATCCACCTGGATCAATACTATTCTTTAATGTCTACGTATTACTACCTCCACATTTTTTATTAATGCGATCTAATGTGACACCCACTGACTACCATGGTGGTCAATAAGAGGCATTACTTTTACATATAACATCAACTCAAGTGATATTCACATCATTGCAAAACCCTTAAAGTGTAGTAGATAATCAAGAGGTTTTGAGACATGTTGAGAAACTTTTAACCCAAAAAATTGTAGTTTAATATCCTCAATTGAGCTCTAGAAGGTTCTAGAGCGTAAATATTCAAAGTAAGGATTTTCCCTAAATGGGCCCTACAAGTCAATAGCTTGATTTTTTTGCCATACAGAATACGAAAATATATTACCAATTAGATATTGATCCATTCTGCATGATGCATCCCTAAGGGTTTTTTGTGGTCCATAAAAGCTTTGACTAAAGAAAGTGAGGAAATATTTCCTCTACATTCATCTTGGAAAAACTTTACGTAGAATTTGTTCTTTCAACCTAATCTACTAAATTCATACTCTACTAGATTCACACTTCCCTAGTATAATTATTCTTAAATTCTTTTAGAAAAAATATTATGCTAACTTTGTCTAAGATCCTATTGCTAAGTTCTCTATAATAGATTAGATTCAATTAAGATGCAATCATTGGATTCCTAATCTAACATTGAAGGAACATGGATTTAAGTTGTGTAAATATACATATATGAAGGTAGAAGATGTAGTAATTATCACCCACCTTTGTGATCATTAATCATTGGAATATTATTTTTTTTTAATATTCTCTTGAAAGTGGAATCTGGTTTGTTTTCCTTTTTATCCCACAACTGTCATCTCCAACTAACTATTAAATAATTATTAATAATGTATTAAATAATTTTATTTTATTTTTGTTTGTTAATTTGTGCGGGACCTGTTGGCTATGTGATTAAGCTGTGGCTTGAGAAACCGCGAATATTCAATGTCATGGTTTGTTTTCCTGCTTATCCCACAACTGTCATCTCCAACTAACTATTAAATAATTATTAATAATGTATTAAATAATTTTATTTTTTTTTGTTTGTTAATTTGTGCAGAACCTATTGGCTACGTAATTAAACTATGGCTTGAGAAAATTAAATTTAATATATTCATAAAATGGTTAAAATAAGAGAATAAGTTTTTCACATTATTGTAAAATAAGATAAAAATTTTCTAATCTTCTATGTTAGGAAAATATTAAATCTACATTTTCAAAAATAAGTATTTTTTTAAATGAAAAGAGGTAATGTATTTAGTGTCAAATAATTTATAAAGTAAAATAAATAAATAGTCAATATACATTTATAACACACTAAAATAATAAACCATAAAAAATTATTATATATACCATTAAGAAATAAATTTAATTTTAACATTTATAACATTAAAACCTAAGGTAAAACGTAATAAAATTGAAATGCGTTTTTTTAATTCTTCTTTGGAACCGAACCATCTTAAACTCTATTTAAACTTCAATCATAAACTAATTAAAACCTAAGCAAAACCCTAATAAAATTGAAATGCATAAAGATTTTCTATGTATGTTTCATCTATCTTCGAAAAACATAGTTTACCTCAATGGCAAAAACAAACATAGTTTACCTCAATGGCAAAAACCTATCAGAATCTTATGAAAAAATAAAATAAAATGTGGCAAATTTTTCACATACTGGTCTAAATTGTATTTTCCATTCTGCTGCTGCAGTATCGTGCAAGGCACAAAAGGTTACAACTTTTTCAGAAATATAATCTAATTCACGGAGGTCAAAAAAAGGAGTATCATGCCAGCACCGTAATCTAATCGAACCCTAATTTCCAAGGTTGCCCTAGAGAAACAAAATTGGGCGGGACTAGAACATCTGATTTTTAAAATTCTATCAGAAATGAAGGTTATGTACATCTTGGAAGGACGGAAAGCAGGTCCTAGCTTGCAAACCTCCTACGCCAGGGTTAACGATAAAGTTAGACTGCCTTTCCTGAGTTGATTTTCGACCGTCCTGGCCGAAGTGGAAAGCAGCCATTTCCATTTCCATTTCCCTGTCGACTTGTTGAACCGTAGAAAAGTTATTCAAGTCGCTTCTGATACACCCTCTCTCCATGCACATAGGAAAGGAAATTGAACATTCGTCCTCCGCAGCTGCCACGGCCTCCAACTGGTAGTTATTAACTTCTCCTAAGGTCCTACGTTCAGCAAGCTGAGCATGGCTAACAGCAAGTTGTTGCCTCAAATTTTCATTCTGCAATGGAAGAAATTATATCAGACTTCTCGCGCATTATAGGATATAATACTCCTAACATCAATGTTAAAATTCATACATTAGTTTTTGGCCCTAAGAAAAAAATGTTAGGATATATTTACAATCCTCTTGCTCGAGGGCTCGAATAGCGGAAGAGCAACCTTGAACAGGATCGAGGATCCGAGCTTGTGCCTCATATAATATGCTGGCTACCGCATCATGTCGTCTATCCTCTGGAAGCTGCAGCAAAAGCTTATTAAATCGGCTATGTCCGAAGACCTCATGTATGGCACTAAATTGATCCTGGCCTATTTTGTCGCTGCTGAAATAAGGCGCGAATAAACAATCCTCCCTACACTTTCTCCTCAGATCTCTACATGCTCCGCAAGTCTTTCCTCCACCTGCCATAATTTTCGGATTCGGAGTTTGCTAGGGAATTCAATAGCCCTTAGCGTTTCCCTTGCTTCTCCTCTACCCTCTGGACGTCTTTCCGATTATTAGGAATGTATCCAACTCACTTAACGGGGATGTCTATATTGCTGGGGCTATATAAAGACGCCCTATAGATCACCAATTGCTTTTCTTAGGGTTTTTAGGAGAGGGAGTGAATCCAAACTTAATTTGAAAGTAATTTCAAATTTTTTAGGTGGCAATGGTTGTGGTCCCTTTGGACGTCAGGGCTTTCTATGAAATTTTATAACATGATCCAATGTAACAAAATTCAGTTATTTTGGACACCGGGTGTCAGGAGGGTTCACCCATTGTAACAAAATTCCGTTATTTTGAACAATATGAAATAATAAAAACCTATTAATTCATCTTTCCACGATTTAAATATAGTTTTCTAATTTCTTTTTTAATAATATTAAATAATAGAATCCTATTAATTCATTTAATCATAATTTAAACTCCTTTTTTACCAACATTAAATAGTAAAAACTCATTAATTCATCTTCCCATGATTTGATTTAATTCGGAAGAAACTCTAAACCATAACATATGAATTTATATACATGATTCTCACATTAAACAAATTCTCCTTTTAAATTTTGTAACCGTAAATACATATTAGGGGGATGTCTATAGTGCTGGGGCTATATAAAGACGCCCTATAGATCACCAATTGCTTAAATGAACTACACGCTTAACCTAATGAAATGAAAATTTAACAGAATGCGTAGATGCATTGTCTTCTCACGGGCTGAGTAGACGGAGAGATGCTCCTGCATCAACTGGCGTTGGTAATGGAAATATAAATGGTATGGTATGATATGCATTGGAATTGTCAATGAAAACGCATACAATTCCAACTCATACCATACCAATGCATACAATTTCCATGCAATGCATACCATATCAATGCAATTCATACCATAACATACCATGGTATGGTATGGTATTCTATGGTATGCTTTGAATTGGCAATGGAAATGGAAATGGTATGCATTGGTATGGTATGCATTTCCTTTGGATTTCCTTGTATGGTATGCATTGGCAATGCATACCATACAAATGCATAACATATAAATTCATACCATCCCATACCATTTCCAAYRCATACCATTGTATGCATTGTATGRTATTCATTGGTATYGTATGCATWGGCATTAACAATGRAAATGGAAATGGTAYGGTATKGTATGGTATGCATTATCAATACCAATSTCAATSCATACCATACTATATMATACCATTTCCATTTTCATTGCCAATGCCAATGCATACCTCCTCCATTGGAAATACTTACCATTGCCAATTCATACCATTTCCATTGACAATGCATACCATTGTTATTGCCAACACATACCATACCATTTCCATTTTCGTTACCAATGTCAAGGCATAACATACAATGGAAAGGGAATGCATATTTATGAAGGAGCATCGCTATCAACCGCATGGAGAAAAACCCATCCACATCAAGGAATTTGTACAGGAGCTCAACGCTTGCATTCACAGTAGATATTTTGAAGGCTCCCTTAACTCAATGCTAGAATTAATCTTTTGAGGCACGCTTGAACTCAACAGAAAAATCACAGAGGCATGCTTGAATATTACAAGTGAAGTGGGAGATTCCACTACATCTCTGGAATGTGAATGGTCTAGATATTCGTTAGATTAAGTTTTAGAGTAGGCAAGTAGCCAGGGGACGCCCTAAGAGTCCTCTAATAAATAGAGGTTTTGCATGCCCCAAATGAGGATAGTAAGGGAATCAACTAGTGAATAGTTGGTAGTTAACTACATAGTTGCAGAGCGTCAAGATAGGAGGATATTTTCTAAGTTTTCTGTTTTTGTTTTGATCACAGTAGTAACCAATTTATATTTTGAATATAACAGAGGAAAATTGATCCAATGTATGGTGTGAACATTGTTTTCAATTCTCCATCTTTACGTTTTTATGAGTGAATGGAACTGTGAATGTTAGGATAAGTTTTGCAAGGTGTGCACACAGAACGCAAGGTGTGCATGACAGAATCTGTTTCGATTCCAAATATCCTAAGAGATAACACGAAACCTTCCCTTTGCAAGGAGTGCAAAGAGGATACTGCAAGGTGTGCATAGTCATCTTCGAGAAGTTGAACTTGCGTAAAAATCTGGTGTAAGGAGTGCATAGGTCTGAGATTCGACTAAGATTGGAAGGGACCCGACAAGAGGTCGAGGAACCAAAAACGAAGAATGAGAGGAGCGAGGGAGGAATTTTTCTTTCAGAAAAACCAAAGGATCTGAGCTATCAAAATATTTGAGACACAAGGAGTGTGTGGGAAGCCAAAGTAATCATAAGACCAAGTTCAAGAGTATTAACACTTTTCATAAGTGTTGAAGAGATACAAGAAGCCAACTTTTAAAGGAGAAAATATTCGAAAAATTTGAACACTCAGAAGACCTTCTAAGTATGAATAAAGAATAAGCGCAAGGGAGGAAAGATCTCAGTTGTTTGGTCAAAATGTTAGAGAATTAGAACTGTCCATCAGAAGGGACACGTGGAAAATGATTAGTGTTTCATTGTCTCACACTTTGGAGAATTCAAAGGGAAAAGCACTAATAATTCGCGAGACCTAAATCTCTGACTTGATTTGAGTCATTGGATCCATGAGAGATCTAGACCATTAATTGTCTAGGGTGAAACATCGACATTTCGGGGATCGAAATATTTGAGGTGACAATTCTTTTGACTTTGCAAAACGTGATGTCCAGAAATCAACGTGACCATCGAATCGAGGGAGGATCTGGACTGTCATATTTTAAACATCAGGAGTTCGGAGATCAGGAGGATGGAGTTGCCTCTCATTCCGAATTCCCAATACATGAAACCCGTATATGATCATAGGTTTAGCTCCAGGTCATAGTGAGGGGTCGCGTGGAAAGAGGAAAAGGAAGGAACTAGTGAGCGCTAGGTCCTTGTTGGGATTTCAGAGATCGGGAGAGTTAGAGTGGCTCACGTGTGAATACCCATCTCATGAAAGAATGACACGCCTTTTGCACAAGTAGGTCATCACAGTCGTGGTAACGTAAAGGAAAGGGCTTATCCAAATAAGAGTTAGCACCTATTTGGCATTGAGAGTGGAACAACACTCAGGAGAAGGCTCGTGGGTCTCATAGGACCAACATCTTTGAAGAAAGGACCTGTGTAAGGGGGTTTTGGGCCTAGCAGAGGTCCGAAGAGTCAATTAGACTCAGTTTCTTGATTGATCCTAGACCAGGAGGTCATGCAGTCATTAGGAGAGAAGGGGGGTATAGATAAAGTGGTATTAGAGCGAGAGTTTTTCTTGTAGACAACAAGAAAAGGATAGGAGACAAAATAAATCAAGATTGTACTCTATGTGTGATAGAAAATCAACACAATGTCACCGAGGAAATGAGCAGAGAAATGTTCATCCAATCAAGCTATAGAAAGGGAGATGTGAGAAATTCATGCAAAATTAGAAGCGATGGAGGCAGCATAGAAAAGAGCACATAACACTAGAGACGTGAGCGTTGCAGCGAGCAAAGAATCCATGGGCGAGAAGGTCATCGAAGAAGCTGCAGGAGAGGATGTTGTCGAAGAACGCTTGTTGAGAGAAGTTGCTATATTGGGAGACAGAGCCAAGATAGAGGTCCCAATGTATGAAGGCAATTTAGATGTTAAGGAGTTGTTGGATTGGATAAGATCTGTGGAAAAACACTTCGACTATGAAGATGTTGATGAAGAGAGAAAGGTTAAACAGGGTGTCACGAGACTCAAGGGACATGCAACACTATGGTGCAATGAACTACAACATGAGAGGAGAAGCAAAGGAAAACAAAAGATAAAGAGTTGCGACAAAATGGTATCTAAGTTGAAGGCTAAGTTATTTTCCAAAGATTATCACATCAATTTGTTGAGGATGATGCAAAACCTAAGATAGAAAGGGATGATAATTAAAGAGTACACTGAGGAGTTATATAAACTAAACATCAAAATTGGGCAAAGAGAGAGAGAGATGAAGAGAAAGTTTCCAAGTATATAAATGGCCTGAGATATGAAATCTAGGATCATCTCAACATGATTTCATTAAGAACAATGGAGGATTCTTATCAGTTTGCACTGAAAGTAGAGGAGAAGTTGGCGAGAAAACAAAGCTAGCGAGGAAGAGGTAAAAGATTAGTCCCAATAAAAATTAAGGGATTGACCTATGATAGAACACATCATTCTAAGAATGAGTTTTAGAAACCACACAATCATTCAAAAAGAGGAGGATGTTCCCAAGAAAGATAGGGTGGTGGAAGGAATTCTTCTAGAGGAAGAGGAAGAAGAGGAGGAGGAGAATTAGGATTCTATGTCTGTGGGAAGACATGGCACATGTCTTGGAAATGCACCAAGAAAGGGAAAGAAGGAGGAAAAGATAACATTTCAAAAGAACATAGGGGAAATGTTGAAGCAAAAGAAGTTGAGGATAGAAGATCCAAATACACCACCACAAAAGGGTTGGTGAAGGGTTGCAATACATCATCAATCAACCTCATGAAAGTGGTTAGTCCATTTGTTAATCGAAAGGGCATGATAAACCATTCAAGGATACCTTCTTTAGATTTGAAGGTTTCCTTCCATACATCAGTTGATTTGATGGGAAGCTGGTGGTAGCCAGACTTTAGTTCAATCTTGTTGAAGAAATTTTTTTTCTTGAGTTGGTAAAGAAGGTCATCAATTCTGGGAATTGGATACATGTTCTTGACTATGATTTTTTTTAATTCTTTGTAGTCAATGCAGAGTCACCGAGTCTAGTCTTTCTTCTGCACCATTACAATTGAGCTTCCACAAGGGGAGGAGTAGGGTCTGATATTCCCCTTTTTAATCATTTGTTCCATTTGACGCTTGATTTCATCATTTTCCGTAAATGAGCAATGATAGACTAGTCCATTAGGTAGAGGTGCATCGGGGGTTAGACCAATTGGATGATTTACTTAGTAGTGCATCAGTGCCTCAGTGGGTGAGGAGAATAGGTCTCTATACTCTTGCATAATCTCGCCCACTTTCTTATGATCCAAAGAGAGGATTTGTGTCGAGGCCATAGATGTGGAAGTGACCTTATGCTTACTCTGAGCATGGATCACAAAGAATAATAACTTCTTGATATGTGAAATGACCTTATTGTATTTCTTAGCAGAGATTAAATAAATAGTGGTAGGTTGCACTACCTCTAGTATCCTATAAAATTTTCTACCCAAAGTAATAATAGCACTGCGGGGTCTACACTCATACACAACATGTCACTTCCACAAATATGGTTGTCCTAAAATAACATCACAAACTTCAAGGGGAGAAATATCACACAATAACGCATCTTTGAAAGGCTTGATGTCATAGGGAAGATGACACTCTTGGATGACACAGAGATCTCTTCCTTGTCGAATCCAGTCGATGGTGTAGGGATTCGGGTGCGGAGTCATCATAAGGTCCAGACACTTGACAACCTCCACTGAGATAAGGTTATTATTATTGTATATATCGACAATTAAATGAAGTGGAGCCCCCTTTACCCACATATGTGAGTGAAAGAGGCATTCCCCTTCCTTTGGTTCTTCTAGTGCACTTGGCTAGAATTTGGTGGTAGCGAGAATGACATTGGGTTTAAAATCAATAATCTGCTTCCCTCCTTCTTGATTTTATTCAGAGTCAAATTTTTCCTCTGACTCGGAAGATTTCATCTTTTCCACCTGTGATTTGTTGAAGTGAAATTCTATGGTTTTGTGCCAAGTGATATTATGGTATTCACACCATTTTTACGTGTCCTTTTTCATCTTCTCATTACTCTTCTTGTGTCATGACTTGCACTGGTTTTCATGAGAGTGGCCTTATTTTCTCTGTCACTTGTTTTTTGGGTTGGGGCTTCCCTTTAAATGCTTCGGTTGTGAGGAGTTTTCAGATCTACAATCTCTCCTCCTCTCCTTAAATTTCTTCTCGATCTTGACATCATATCTATAAGTCGTACCCAATATTATGATGTCCAAAAACTCCATTTCTGTATGAATGTATCTATGCATACATCCATGGTATTTGAGCAACAAATGTCTCTCAGAGTCTTTGATACCTAATTCGGTGCATAGGGTATGCAAAATATCGATGAAATGAGGTACTCTCTGGTCCCTTTCCTGATGCAAGGTGGTCCATATTGTGTACTTGTCCTCGTAACTTCGAATAGGGCAGTATTGTTCTTTAATGGAATCCCAAAAGGAATCCCATGTGGGGGCTACTGCAAATATTACATATTCCTCTATGGCCCTTTTCTTACAGTAAGTATCCCACCATTCCTTAACATGGGGGACGAACTTGAGGAGTGGAAAAGTAATAATTTCCCTATAGGAAAAATTGTGGACCAAAAAATACCCTTCGAGCATATTGAACCATTTATCTATAACATCCACATATATTAGTCCTTCAAATAATGGAATATCAAAATTTACCTGTACCTTAAAGGGTTTTGCATGTCCTCTTGATGAAGATTCGGCTCCTGTGGGTAGTCGCCAAACGATCCGTGCAAACCTTTCCATCATTTTGTTCCTTTGTCGCACAAGGGATTCCTCAAGAAACATTTTAAAAGGATCTCCTTCTCCATCCTTTTTCTTTTCATCCCCCATGGGTTTTTGTTTGGCTAGGTGCGAATGATATTGCAAATTCTGGAGTGGTTCGAGTCCTAACTTCTTGTAACGAGATCTTGTTGGGGACATGCGCGAAGAAAAAAAGTGAAGAGTAGACCGCTCTCATACCACTGATCCAGATTTATGAGAGGAATGAAATTAATAACAGACTGAATACAATAACACATAGGTATGGATAACAACAAAGCATATCTAGTGAACAATAACTTATATTTAATAAATGAAACAAGTTGAAACTGTAAAATTGGAGAACTGAAAACAACTTGCTCGAATGGTGCTAGCTATCTCTGACAAGAGATGTGTCTGCTACATGCATATGTTTGAGTAGAATGATTACAATGAGACTCCATAGGCCTTTTTAACATTACTCATGAATTCAAAAACCCTAGACATCCAAAAACCTAACCCGAGAAGATGAAACACCAAAAGTTATGTGGGCCGCGATGAGTAAGTTGGTACCTCAACTTTCTGGGGTCGTAAATTTTTCATACAACCTTTCGTTTTAGGTGCGTGATAGCTCGTTGGAAAGTTTTTTTTGATAAATACACATTACTCCATCAAAATATGATTTTGTCTACAGTTTGACTTTGGCAAGCCAAAAAAACATTGTTTAGGGTCCCAAAACGACCCTAGAAGTACAAAAAAATGTGTTGACATGAAAACATCCAAGATAAGCTAGTTGGATTAGGTGGGCAACCATCAATATCCACCTGGAAGATGTGTAGGGCTTCAGATAGCCCCAAAAGTATAGAACTGACAATTACAAAGAGTTATAGAAGAACTTGTTGAACTAAAATCTATGAATAGGAGCTAGTAGGAATAGGTGGTTGGTCATCAATATCCACCTAGATCAATACTATTCTTTAATGTCTACCTATCACTAGCTCCACATTTGTTATTAATGTGATCTAATGTGACACCCACTAACTACCATGGTGGTCAATAAGAGGCATTAATTTTACATATAACATCAACTCAAGTGATATTCACATCATTGCAAAACCCTTAAAGTGTAGTAGATAATCAAGAGGTTGTGAGACATGTTGAGAAACTTTTAACCCAAAAAATTGTAGTTTAATATCCTCAATTGAGCTCTAGAAGGTTCTAGAGCGTAAATATCCAAAGTAAGGATTTTCCCTAAATGGGCCCTACAAGTCAATAGCTTGATTTTTTCGCCATACAGAATACCAAAATATATTACCAATTAGATATTGATCCATTCTGCATGATGCATCCCTAAAGGGTTTTTGTGGTCCATAAAAGCTTTGACTAAAGAAAGTGAGGAAATGTTTCCTCTACATTCATCTTGGAAAAACTTTACGTAGAAATTGTTCGTTCAACCTAATCTACTAAATTCATACTCTACTAGATTCACACTTCCCTAGTATAATTATTCTTAAATTCTTCTAGAAAAAATATTATGCTAACTTGGTCTAAGATCCTATTGCTAAGTTCTTTATAATATATTAGATTCAATTAAGATTCAATCATTGGATTCCTAATCTAACATTGAAGGAACATGGATTTATGTTGTGTAAATATACATATATGAAGGTAGAAGATGTAGTAATTATCACCCACCTTTGTGATCATTAATCATTGGAATATTATTTTCTTTTGATATTCTCTTGAAAGTGGAATTGAAGCTTCAATGTCATGGTTTGTTTTCCTGCTTATCCCACAAATGTCATCTCCAACTAACTATTAAATAATTATTAATAATGTATTAAATAATTTTTTTTGTTTTTGTTTATTAATTTGTGTGGGACTTGTTGGCCACCGATTAACCTGTGGCTTGAGAAACCGCGACTCAGGGGCATCTAAGCCGTCAAAATCACCGAAGGATCGCACCCGGCCTGAGCTACACCAACCCTTAACATGGTTGGATTTTTTTTGTCCCCACAGGTTTCAACCCGGTGACTTTAACATCACAGAGTGGCTTAACAACACACTTCGTCATCGACTGTCCTACACCTCGGGAACATGTATTAAATAATTATTAATAATCGAGAGTGTTTTATATTTATTGGACATAAGTTCTATTTATTATTAAATAGTGAGTGTTGATACGACTCCGGACTTATGTATTTATCCTTCATCGATTTTACTAAACTATGTCTTGCTATTAAGATAGTTAAGGGTGATGTAGTCGATTTTTTGTATATGTATACCTCGCATTTTCTATTCACTGTTACCTAGGTTACAATTGAAAGTTGTTGGTCTTGTTTTTAATGTAATCAAATAAGAACACAAATGAGACAGTCGTGCAAATATATATAGATAGATTATTTTAAGTTTAGAGAGAAATTAAATATAAGACAATTACAAAAAGTGGTGCAAATAAATATATACATATTAATTAATAATTATAAAAATATTTTTTATGTTTAAATTTATTTATATATACTTAATAGAATGATATTATAATTTGATAGATATGAATATATATATGAATTTTAATTACTACAATAATAAACTTTAAATTAATTATTTTTGTTTATGGATTAAATAATTTGGAAAATAATTTTTAAAGTTATTTTTAATTTTTTATATTTAATAAATTATGATAATATTATTTTATTATAAACATTTTGAAAATTAAATTTAATGTATTTGTAAAATGGTTAAAATAAGAGAATAAGCTTTTCACATTATTGTAAAATAATATAAAATTTTTCTAATCGGAAAATATTAAATCTACATTTTCAAAAATAATTTTTTTTTTTAAATGAAAAGAGATAATGTAGTTATTGTCAAATAATTTATAAAGTAAAATAAATAAATAGTCAATATACATTTATAACACAACAAAATAATAAACCATAAAAAATTATCATATATACCATTAAGAAATAAATTTAATTTTAACATTTATAACATTAAAAACCTAAGCTAAAACCTACTAAAATTGAAATGCGTTTTTTTAATTCTTCTTTGGCACCGAACCATCTTAACCTCTATTTAAACTTCAATCATAAACGAATTAAAACCTAAGCAAAACCCTAATAAAATTGAAATGGATAAAGATTTTCTATGTACGTTTCATCTCTCTTCGAAAAACAAAGTTCACCTCAATGGCAAAAAACTATCACAATCTTATGAAAAAATAAAATAAAATGTGGCAGCTTTTTCACATTCTGGTCTAAATTGTATTTTCCATTCTGCTGCTGCAGTATCGTGCAAGGCACAAAAGGTTACAACTTTTTCAGAAATATAATCTAATTCACGGAGGTCAAAAACAGGAGTATCATGCTAGCACCATAATCTAATCGAACCCTAATTTCCAAGGTTGCCCTACAGAAACAAAATTGGGCGGGAATAAAACATCTGATTTTGAAAATTCTATCAGAAATGAAGGTTATGTACATCTTGGAAGGACGGAAAGCAGGTCCTATCTTGCAAACCCCCTCCGCCAGGGTTAACGATAAAGTTAGACTGCCTTTCCTGAGTTGATTTCCGACCGTCCTGGCCGAAGTGGAAAGCAGCCATTTCCATTTCCATTTCCATTTCCCTGTCGACTTGTTGAACCGTAGAAAAATTATTCAAGTCGCTTCTCATACACCCTCTCTCCATGCACATAGGAAAGGAAGTTGAACATTCATCCGCCGCGGCCGCCACGGCCTCCAACTGGTAGTTATTAACTTCTCCTAAGGTCCTACATTCGGCAAGCTGAGCATGGCTAACAGCAAGTTGCTGCCTCAATTTTTCATTCTGCAATGGAAAAAATTATATCAGACTTCTCACGCATTATAGGATATAATACTCCTAACATCAATGTTAAAATTCATACATTAGTTTTTGGCCCTAAGAAAAAAATGTTAGGATATATTTACAAACCTCTTGCTCGAGGGCTCGAATAGCGGAAGAGCAACCGTGAACAGGATCGAGGATCCGAGCATGTGCCTCATATAATATGCTGGCTACCGCATCATGTCGTCTATCCTCTGGCAGCTGCAGCAACAGCTTATTAAATCGGCTATGTCCGAAGACCTCATGTATGGCACTAAATTGATCCTGGCCTATTTTGTCGCTGCTGAAATAAGGCGCGAATAAACAATCCTCCATACACTTTCTCCTCAGAGCTCTACATGCTCCGCAAGTCTTTCCTCCACCTGCCATAATTTTCGGATTCGGAGTTTGCTACCAAATTCAATAGCCCTTAGCCTTTCCCTTGCTTCTCCTCTACCCTATGGACGTCTTTCCGATTATTAGGAATGTATCCAACTCATTTAACGGGGATATCTATATTGCTGGGGCTATATAAAGACGCCCTATAGATCACCAATTGCTTTTCTTAGGGTTTTTAGGAGAGGGAGTGAATCCAAACTTAATTTGAAAGTAATTTCAAATTTTTTAGGCGGCAATGGTTGTGGTCCCTTTGGACGGCAGGGCTTTCTATGAAATTTTATGACATGGTCCAATGTAACAAAATTCAGTTATTTTGGACACCGGGTGTCAGGAGTGTTCACCCATTGTAACAAAATACCGTTATTTTGGACAATATGAAATAATAAAAACCTATTAATTCATCTTTCCACGATTTAAATATAGTTTTCAAATTTCTTTTTTAATAATATTAAATAATAAAAACCCATTAATTCATTTAATAATAATTTAAATTCCTTTTTTGGCAACATTAAATAGTAAAAACTCATTAATTCATCTTCCCATGATTTGATTTAATTCCAAAGAAACTCTAAACCATAACATATGGATTTATATACATGATTCTCACATTAAACAAATTCTCCTTTTAAATTTTGTAACCGTAAATACATATTAGGGGGATGTCTATAGTGCTGGGGCTATATAAAGACACATTATAGATCACCAATTGCTTAAATGAACTACATGCTTAACCTAATGAAATGAAAATTTAACAGAATGCACGGATGCATTGTTTTCTCACGGGCTGAGTAGACGGAGAGATGCTCCTGCATCAACTGACATTGGTAATGGAAATATAAATGGTATGGTATGATATGCATTGGAATTGGCAATGAAAACGCATACAATACCATACCATACCATTTTCATTTTCATTGCCGATTCCAATTCATACCATACCAATGCATACAATTTCCATGCAATGCATACCATATCAATGCAATTCATACCATAACATACCATGGTATGGTATGGTATTCTATGATATGCTTTGAATTGGCAATGGAAATGGAAATGGTATGCATTGGTATGATATGCATTTCCTTTGGATTTCCTTGTATGGTATGCATTGGCAATGCATACCATACAAATGCATAACATATAAATTCATACCATCCCATACCATTTCCAACGCATACCATTGTATGCATTGTATGGTATTCATTGGTATCGTATGCATTGGCATTAACGATGGAAATGGGAATGGTATGGTATGGTATGGTATGCATTATCAATACCAATGTCAATGCATACCATACTATATCATACCATTTACATTTTCATTGCCAATGCCAATGCATACCATTTCCATGCAATGCATACCATACCAATGCATACCTCCTCCATTGGAAATACTTACCGTTGCCAATTCATACCATTTCCATTGACAATGCATACCATTGTTAGTGTCAACACATACCATACCATTTCCATTTTCGTTACCAATGTCAAGGCATAACATACAATGGAAACGGAATGCATATTTATGCAGGAGCATCGCTATCAACCGCATGGAGAAAAACCCATCCACATCAAGGAATTTGTACGGGAGCTCAATGCTAGCATTCACAGTAGATATTTTGAAGGCTCCCTTAACTCAATGATAGAATTAATCTTTTGAGGCACGCTTGAACTCAACAGAAAAATCATGGAGGCATGCTTGAATATTACAAGTGAAGTGGGAGATTCCACTACGGCTCTGGAATGTGATTGGTCTAGATATTCATTAGATTAAGTTTTAGAGTAGGCAAGTAGTCAGGGGACGCCCAAAGAGTCCTATGATAAATAGAGGTTTTGTATGCGCCAAATGAGGATAGTAAGGGAATCAACTAGTGAATAGTTGGTAGTTAACGACATAGTTGTAGAGCGGCAAGATAGGAGGATATTTTCTAAGTTTTCTGTTTATATTTTGATCACAGTTGTAACCAATTTATATTTTGAATATAACAAAGGAAAATTGATCCAATGTATGGTGTGAACATTGTTTTCAATTCTCCATCTTTACGTTTTTATGAGTGAATGGAAATGTGAATGTTAGAATAAGTTTCAATTGTTTCTATTCTATGAAGTAGTGCAAGGTGTGCACACAGAACGCAAGGTGTGCATGACGAAATTTTTTTCGATTCCAAATATCATAAGAGATAACACGAAACCTTCCCTTTGCAAGGAGTGCAAAGAGGCTAGTGCAAGGTGTGCATATTCATCTTCCAGAATTTGAACTTGCGTAAAAATATGGTGTAAGGAGTGCATAGGTATGAGATTCAATTAAGATTGGAAGGGACCCGACAAGAGGTCGAGGAACCAAAAACGGAGAATGAGAGGAGGGAGGGAGGAATTTTTCTTCAAGAAAAACCAAAGGATCTGAGCTATCAAAATCTCTGAGACACAAGGAGTGTGTGGGAAGCCAAAGTCTTCATAAGACCAAGTTCAAGAGTATTAACACTTTTCATAAGTGTTGAAGAGATACAAGAAGCCAACTTGTAAAGGAGAAAATATTCGAAAAATTTGAACACTCAGAAGACCTTCTAAGTATGAATAAAGAATAAGCGCAAGGGAGGAAAGATCTCAGTTGTTTGGTCAAAATGTTAGAGAATCATAACTGTCCATCAGAAGGGACACGTGGCAAATGATTAGTGTTTCATTGTCTCACGCTTTGGAGAATTCAAAGGGAAAAGCACTAATAATTCATGAGACCTAAACCTGCGACTTGATTTGAGTCATTGGATCCATGAGAGATCTATACCATTAATTGTCTAGGGTGAAACATCGACATTTCAGGGATCGAAATATTTGAGGTGACAATTCTTTCGACTTTGCAAAACATGATGTCTAGAAATCATCGTGACCATCGAATCGAGGAAGGATGTGGACCGTCATATTTTAAACATCAAGAGTTTGGAGATCAGTAGAATGGAGTTGCCTCTCATTCCAAATTCCCGATACATGAAACCCAGATATGCTCATAGGTTTACCTCCAGGTCATAATGAGGGGTCACACGGAAAGAGGAAAAGGAAGGAACTAGTGAGCACTAGGTCCTTGTTGGTATTTCAGAGATCGGGAGAGTTAGAGTGGCTCACGTGTGAATAACGAGCTCATGAAATCATGAAACGCCTTTTGAACAAGTAGGTCATCACAGTCATGGTAACGTAAAGGAAAGGGCTTATCCAAATAAGAGTTAGCACCTGTTTGGCATTGAGAGTGGAACAACACTCAGGAGAAGGCTCGTGGGTCTCATAGGACCGACATCTTTGAAGAAAGGACCTGTGTGAGGGGGTTTTGACCCTAGCAGAGGCCCGAAGAGTCAATTAGACTTAGTTTCTTGATTGATATTAGACCGAGAGGTCATGCTGTCATTAGGAGAGAAGGGGGGTATAGATAAAGTTGTATTAGAGTGGGAGTTTTTCTTGTAGACAACAAGAAAAGGATAGGAGACAAAATAAATCAAGATTGTAATCTATGTGTGATAGACAATCAACGCAATGTCACGAAGGAAATGAGCAGAGAAATGCTTATCCAATCAAGCTATAGAAAGGGAGATGTGAGAAATTCATGCAAAATTAGAAGCGATGGAGGCAGCACAGAGAAGAGCACCTAACACTAGAGACGTGAGCATTACAGATAGCAAAGAATACATGGGCGAGAAGGTCATCGAAGAAGCTGCAGAAGAGGATGTTGTCGAAGAACGCTTGTTGAGAGAATTTGCTAGAATGGGAGACACAGCCAAGATAGAGGTCCCAATGTGTGAAGGCAATTTAGATGTTGAGGAGATGTTGGATTGGATAAGATCTGTGGACAAACACTTCGACTATGAAGATGTTGATGAAGAGAGAAAGGTTAAATAGGGTGTCACCAGACTCAAGGGACATGCAACACTATGGTGCAATGAACTGCAAGATGAGAGGAGAAGCAAGGGAGAACAAAAGATAAAGAGTTGCGACAAAATGGTATCCAAGTTGAAGGATAAGTTATTTCCCAAAGATTATCACATCAATTTGTTCAGGATGATGTAAAACCTAAGATAGAAAGGGATGATAGTTAAGGAGTACACTGAGGAGTTATATAGACTAAACATCAGAACTAGGCAAAGAGAGAGAGAGATGAAGAGAAAGTTTCCAGGTATATAAATGGCCTAAGATATGAAATCTAGGATGATCTCAACATGATTTCAGTAAGAACAGTGGAGGATTCTTATCAGTTTGCACTGAAAGTGGAGGAGAAGTTGGCCAGAAAACAAAGCTAGCGAGGAAGAGGTAAAAGCTTAGTCCCAATAAAAATTAAGGGATTGACCTATGATAGAACACATCATTCTAAGGATGAGGTTGAGAAACCACACAATCATTCAGAAAGAGGAGGATGTTACGAAGAAAGATATGGTGGCGGAAGGAATTCTTCTAGAGGAAGAGGAAGAAGAGGAGGAGGAGAATTAGGATTCTATGTCTGTGGAAAGACATGGCACATGTCTTGGAAATGCCCCAAGAAAGGGAAAGAAGGAGGAAAAGATAAAATTTCAGAAGCACAGAGAGGAAATGTTGAAGCAAAAGCAGCTGAGGATAGAAGATCCATGATGTTGATGAAGGTTCTTCTAAAACCAGAGGCAGAAGCTTAAAATCCATTGCAGAGGAAAAGTCTATTCAGAATAGCTTGAAAGACTAAAGACAGAGTATGCAAGGTGATAATTGATAGTGGGAGCACTGAACATTTAGTATACATGGAGATGGTGGAGAAATTGGAGCTGGATACAACTACACATCTGAAACCATATAAAGTTTCATGGTTGCAGAAAGGACACCATGTAATGGTTACTAAACAATGCTTGTTTGAATTTAAGATAGGAGGATATAGAGATGAAATTCTATGTGGTTTAATTCCCATGGATGTATGCCATATTTTGTTGGGAAGATGATGAAAGTTTGACAAGAATGACATTCATGATGGGAGGAAGAATACATACACCTTAGAGAAGAATGGTAAAACATGCATTTTTCTGCCAATAGAGGAGAAGAAAGTGAAAGAGGAAGCCAACACAAGCATACTTCTCATGCTTGGGATGGAACTCCTGAAAGAAGTCAAGGAATAATAGGAGATGAATTTTTCTATGGTGAGGAAACCCAAAGTTATCCTTATAAGAACTTTGATGAATGATTTTCTTGAAGAAGTTCAGGAATTGCTAAAAAAAACTCGTTGATATAGTGGTGGATGAGTTGCGTAACTCGTTACCACCCATCAGAAGTATCAATCACCATATTGAGTTCATACCAGGAGTAGGTCTTCCAAACAAAGAATTGTATAGATTGACACCTTGAGAGAATGAGGAACTGAAGAACCAAGTCTAGGAGTTGCTAGACAAGGGTTTGGTCAGAGAAAGCTTGAGTCCATGCATAGTACAAAATGTGTTGAGTCAAAAGAAGGATGAGGAATGGAGAATGTGTACGGACTTGAGAACCATTAAAAATATCACCATCAAGTATAGATTTCCTTTACCAAGAATGGATGCTTTAATGGACTGCTTAAGTGGATCAAATTTATTTTCTCAGATAGATTTGAAAAGAGAATATCACTAGATTAGGATGAGAGAAGGTGATGAGTGGAAAACAACCTTTAAAACAAATGAAGGTTTCTATGAGTGACTCATTACGCCATTTTTCTTAACAAATTCCCGGAGTACTTTTATGAGGCTGATGTATGAAATACTAAAATATTTCATTGGAAAGTTTGTGGTTGTGTATCTGGATGATATATTGGTCTTTAGCAGGACTAAAGAGGAGCATTTGAGGCACCTGACATTAGTGATGATGAGGCTACAACAAGAGAAGTTGATAAATCTGAAGATGTATTCTTTTATAAAGACATAACTCGTTTACTTGGGTTTTATGATCTCTTCAAATGAACTGAAGATGGATCCATAGAAGATGAAAGAAATCAAAGAATGGTCGTCACCAAGGATCATGTTCAATGTAAGAATCTTCCATGGATTAGCAAGTTTCTATAGGAATTTCATTAGAGAATTTTGTGGAATTTGTGCGCCAATGATCGACAAAGTGAAGAAAAGACAGAAGTATTTTAAATGGATAGAGTAGGCCGAAAAGAGATTCAATATACTGAAGGATAAAATCACAAAACGACCAATTCTGGTCTTGCCAAATTTTGAAAAGACATTTCAAGTGAGATGTGATGCAAGTGGAGTTCCGTTAGGAGCAGTTTTGAGTCAAGATAATCGACCGGTTGCTTATTTTAGTGAGAAGTTGAATCATACCAAGAGAAAATACTCCACGTATGACAAGGAGTTTTATGCCAAAATTCAAGACTTGAATAAATGGAGACATTATCTTGTCCCCCAGGAATTTGTCTTCTATACTGAGAATGAGGATTTACAATTCATAACTAGGTAGGAAAAAATGTATCAAAGGCATGCAAAATGGGTTGAGTTTATGCATAATTTTAGTTTTGTCATAAAACATATTGCTATGAATGATAACAAACTTGTTGATGCATTAAGCAAGAGATGTTTTATTATGCAGGAATTTCAGGTGAATACCTTGGGTTTGATCACCTTAAGGGCATGTATTGTGATGATACATATTTCAAGGAGGCATATCAAGCATGTACAAACCTTGTGCTAAGAGACAGAGGCTAGTGGACAGAGTATATGGTTGAGGGATTTTTATTCAAGGGAAATGAATTGTGCATACCAAAATTCTCAATGAGAGATAACCTTTCGAAAGAAAATCATAGTGGAGGATTTGTTGGACATTTTGGTCATGATAAAACATTTGCATAGTTTAGCAGTTCATAATATTGGCCATGTATGAGAACAAAAATGATGAAGTTTGTGAACCGATGTAGAATCTGCCAACATGAAAAAGGGAAGAGACAAAACATTGTATTGTATCAACCATTGCCAATAGCTGAGAGGCCTTGGGATACCATAAGCATGGATTTTGTGATGGGAATGCCAAGAATGCAAAAAATATTTGATTCCATATTTTTGGTGGTGGATAGATTTTCAAAGATGCCACAATTTATCCCATTCCATAAGACCAGTGATGCAATCCATGTTGCAAATGTGTTTTTCAAAGAAGTTGTAAGACTTCACGGCCTGCCGAGAAGCATTGTCTCGGACAAAGACAGAAAGTTTTTTGATCAATTTTGGAGAACAATATGGAAGAAGTTGGGGACAAATTTATCCTTCATCCTAGCTTATCATCCTCAGACAAACGGACAAAATGAGGTGGTGAAAAAAAGCTTGGGAAACGTATTGAGGAGTCTTGTCACTGAACACCATAATTAGTGGGATCCCATTATGCCACAAGCAGAATTTGAATACAACGATTCACCAGATAGGAGCATTGGAAAGATATCATTCCAAATATTGTATGGAATGAAACCCATGGGATTATCAGAGTTGAGATACTTGTAACAGAGTGAGATCAGGAGCATTGGAGAAGAAGATTTTGCTGCACAAATGAAGAAGCTCCATAGCCAGATTAGAGGATAGTTGCAGAGTTATAACCAGGAGTACAAGCACAGAGATGATCAATATCATAGAGAGATTCAATTTGAAGTATGATATCAGGTTCTAACACATATCAAGAAATAAAGGTTCCCTAGGGGAACATATAACAATCTAAATATGAAGAAGATATGATCATGTAAGATCTTGAGGAAGTTTGATGAAAATGCCTACGAGATCGAGCTGCTAGATGATGCAGGCATATTTACCATGTTCAATGTTTCAGACCTGTATCCTTAAAGGAAATATGACGCAGAGAGATCAAAATATCAAGAGAGGGTTTAGTGGAAAAAGAAAATTCCCATAGCAGAAAATCCACAGATGAAGAAGATCGTTGATTGGATTATTATAAATAAGACCAAGAGGAAGAACTATTTTGAGTATCTAGTCAAGAAAAAGGGGCACCCGATAGAAGATGGTAGTTGGGAAAATGAAGCTTCTATATAGAAGCGTGGAAAGACAGTGTAGGAGCTCATGGACAGGAGTCCATGATTTTTTTTTCAAGGGGAGTATGATGCATGAGAATCATTGTCAACCGTGTGAAGAAATACCCATCAACATCAAGGAATCTGTACAAGAGCTCAACGTTGGCATTCATAGTAGATATTTTGAAGTCTGCCTTAACTCAGTGCCATAATTAATATTTTGAGGCACGCTTGAACTGAGCAGAAAAATCGCAGAGGAACGCTTGAAGATTATGAGTGAAGTGGGAGATTCCACTATGGCTCTAGAATGTGACTGGTACACATAGTCGTTAGGTTACTTTTTAGAGTAGGCAAGTAGCCAGGGGAAGCCCTAAGAGTCCTGTTATAAATAGAGGTTTTGTACGCCTCAAATGAGGTTAGTCAGGGAATTATCTAGTGAAAAGTGTGTAGTTAACTGCATAATTGCAGAGCGGGAAGATAGGAGGAGATTTTCTGAGTTTTTCGTTTTTTGTTTTGATCATAGTTGTAACCAATTTCACTTTTGAAAATAACGGAGGGAAATTTATCCAATGTTTGGTGCAAACATTGTTTGCAATTCTGTGTCTTTGCGTTTTTATGAGTGAATGGAACTGTGAATGTTAGGATAAGTTTCAATTGTTTCTCTTTTGTGAATTAGTGAAAGGTGTGCACACGGGATGTAAGGCGTGCATGACCGAATCTGTGTCAATTCCAAATCTTAGAAGAGATAACACAATACCTTCACTTTTCAAGGAGTGCAAAGAGAGTAGTGCAAGGTGTGCATAGTCATTCGCAAGAAGTTGAACTTGTGTAAAAATATGGTGCAAGCAGTACATATGTTTGTGATTCGACTAAGAGTGTAAGGGACATGGAAAGAAGTTCAAGAACAAGAAAAAAAGAATGCCAAGAGGGCGGGAGCAATTTCTCTTCGAGAAAACCCAAAGGATTTGAGTATCAAAATGCCTGAGATGCAAGGAGTGTGTGGAAAGCCGAAGTCTTCATAAGACCAAGTTTGGGAGGATTAACACTTTTCATAAATGTTGAAGAGATCTAAGAAGCAAACTCCTCAAAAGAGAAAAGGCTCGAAACCTTTGAAAACTCAGAAGACCTTCTAAGTCTGAATAAAGAATAAGAGTAAGGGAGGAAAGATCTTATCCATTCGGTCAGAACGGTCAAGAATCAGAACCATCCATAAGAAGTGATGCATGGTGAACGATTAACGTTTCACTGACTTGCACTTTGGATAAGTCAAAGGGAATATCATTAAGAATTCATGAGACCTGAATCCGTAACTTGATCTGAGTCATTGGATCTAGGATATATCTAGACCGTTGGTTGTCTAGGGTGAAACATCGAAATTTCGGGGATTGAAAGATTTGAGGTGACAAGCCTTTTGACTTTGCGAAACGTGAAGTCCCAAAATCATCCTGACCATCAGATAAAGGGAGGCTCTGGGCCATTAGATTTTAAATATTGAGAGTTTGGAGGTCAGGAGGACAAAGGTTTAGCTCAAGGTCATAGTGAGGGGTCATGTGGAAAGAGGAAAATGAAGGAACTAGTAAGTGTTAGGTCCTTGTCGGGATTTCAATGATCGGGAGAGTCAGAGTGGCTTACGTGTGAATACCTAGCTCGCAAAATTGTGACATGCCTTTTGAACAAGTGGGTTGTCACATAAAGGAAAGGTCTTAGCCAAACAAGAGCTAGCGCCCGTTTCACATTGAGAGTGGAACAATGATAAGGAGAAGGCTCTTGGGTTTCATATGACCAACGTATTTGAATATAGGACCTGTATGAGGGGGTTTTGGGTCTAGCAGAGGTCCAAAGAGTCAATCAGACTCAGTTTCTTGATCAACCCTAGACCGAGAGGTCACAAATCCCTTAGGAGAGAAGGGGGGTATGCATCAAGTGGTATCAAAGAGAGATATTTTCTTGCAGACAACAGGAAAAGGAGAGGAGAAAAAATAACTCAATATTGTACTATGTGTGTGACAGATAGTCAACACAATGCCATCGAGGAGATGAGGATAGCAAACTGTAGGCAATCGAGATGTATAAAAGGAGATGAAAAAACTTTGTGCAAGATAAGAAGCAATGGAGAAAGAACAGAGAATAGCACCTGACACTTGAGATGTTAGTGATGTAGAGAGAGAAGAAGCCATGGGAAAGAATGTCGTCAAAGAAGCTACATGAGAGGATGTTGCCGAAGAATTTTTGCTGAGAGTAGTTGCTATATTGGGAGGAAGATCCAAGATAGAGATCCCAATGTATGAAGGCAATTTAGATGTGGGGGAGTTGCTGGATTGGATAAGATCCATGGACAAACACTTTGAATATGAAGATGTCGATGAAGAGAGAAAGGTGAAACATGATGTCACCAGACTCAAGGGACATTTAACACTGTGGTGGGATGAACTATAGGATGAGAGGAGAAGCAAAGGCAAACAAAAGATAAAGAGTTTGGAAAGAATGGTATCCAAGTTGAAGGATAAGTTCATGCCCAAATATTTTCAGATCAATATGTTCAGGAAGATTAAAAACCTGAGACAGAAAGGGATGATAGTTAAGGAGTACACCGAGGATTTCTATAGACTCAAGATCAGAACTAGGCAAAGAGAGAGATATGAAGAGAAAGTTGCCAGGTATATAAATGGGTTGATATATGAAATCCAGGATGAGATAAACCTGATGTCAGTAAGAATAGTGGAGGATGCCTATCAGTTTGCAATGAAAGAGGAGGAGAAGTTGTCCAAAAAACAAAGCCATCGAGGAAGAGGTAAAATATCAGTGCCAAGAAAAAGCAAGGGATTTACCCGTGACATAGCACATCAATCAAAGGACGAGGCTGAGAAACCACACAGTCATATGGAAAGAGGAGGAAGTTCCTGAGAAAGATAGGGTGGTGGAAGGAATTCTTCTGGAGGAAGAGGAAGAAGAGGAGGAGGAGAAGTAAGATTCTATGCTTGTGGAAACACAAGGCACATGTCTTGGAAATTCCTCGAGAAAAGGAAAGAAGGAGGTGAAGGTCAAATTTTAGAATCCTAGAGAGGAAATGTTGAAGCATAAGGAGCAAAGGATGGAATATCCTTGATGTTGAGGAAGGTTCTCTTAAAAATAGAGGCAGAAGTTGAAAATTCAGTGGAGAGGAACAATATATTTAGAACAACTTGCAAGACTAAAGACAGAGTATGCAAGGTGATAATTGAAAGTGGTAGAACTGACAATTTAGTATCCATGGATATGGTGGATAAATTGGAGCCGAAGACAACTGCACGTCCAGAACCGTATAGAGTTTCATGGTTGTAGAAAGGACACCAGGTAATGGTTACTAAACAATGCTTGGTTGAATTTAAGATAGAAGGATATAGAGATGAAGTTCTATGTGATGTAATTACCATGGATGTATTCGATATTTTTTTAGGAAGACCATGGCAGTTTGAAAGGAAAGTCATTCATGATGGGAAGAAGAATACATACACCTTGGATAAGAATGGTATAACACACATGTTGCTTCCATTAGAGGAGAAGAAAGTGAAAGTGAAAGAAAACACAAGAATACTTCTCATGAGTGGGAAGCAACTCCTAAAATAAGTCAAGGAAGAACATCAGATGCATTTTGATGTGGTGAGGAAACCCATAGTTATCCTTACAAGAACTTTGATGAATGATTTGCCTGAAGAAGTTGAAAAATTGTTGGAAAATTTCATTGATATAGTGGTGGATGATTTTTCTAACTTGTTACCACCCATCAAAAGTATCAGTCACCATATTGAATTGATAACAGCAACAAGTCTACCAAACAAAGAAGAATAGATATTGACACCTAGAGAGAATGAGGAAGTGAATAACAAAATCCAAAAGTTTCTAGACAAGGGTTTGGTCATAGAAATCTTGAGTGCATGCACAGTACCAACTGTGTTGAGTCCAAAGAAGGATGGGGGATGGATAATGTGTATGGACTCAAGAACCATTAATAAGATCACTATCAGGTATAGATTTCCTTTACCAAGAATGGATGATTTAATGGACTACTTAAGTGGAGCAAATTTCTTTTCTAAGATAGATTTGAAAAGCGGATATGATTAGATCAGGATGAGAGAAGGTGATGAGTGATGAGTGGCTCGTTATGTCATTTTTATTAACAAATTCCTTGAGTAATTTTATGAGGTTGATGAATGAAATACTAAAAGATTTCATTGGCAAGTTTGTGGTTGTGTATCTGGATGATGTACTGGTATTTAGAAGGACTAAAGAGGACCATTTGAGGCAGAGGAGCTAAAACAACCAAAGTTGCTGATAAATCTGAAGAAGTCCTCTTTTATGAAGACATAACTCATTTACTTGGATTTTTTGATCTCTTCAAATCAAATGAAGATGGAATTAGAGAAGGTGAAAGAAATCAAAGAACAATCATCACCAAGGATCATGTTCGAGGTAAGAAGATTCCATGGATTAGCAAGTTTCTATAGGAAGTTCATCAAGGACTTTAGTGGAATTTGTGCACCAATGATGGACGTAGTGAATAAAAGACACAAGTCTTTTGAATGGACAAAGGAGGCCGGAAATAACTTCAATATACTGAAGGATAAAATCATAGAATGACCAATTCTAGTCTTGTTGAATTTTGAAAGGACATTTCAGGTGAGATGTAATGCAAGTGGAGTTGCGGTAGGAGCATCTTTGAGTCAGGATAATTGAATGGTTTCCTATTTCAGTGAGAAGTTTAAGGATACCAAGAGAAAAAACTCCATGTATGAGAAGGAGTTTTATGTCATAATTCAAGCCTTGAAGAAATGGAGATATTGTCTTGTCCCCTAGGAATTTGTCTTGTATAGCGATAATCAGGCTTTACAATTCATAACCAGGAAGGAAAAATTGAATCAGAGGAATACGACATGGGTTGGGTTTATGAATAATTTTACTTTTGTCATAAAACATATTGTTGGGAATGCTAACATAGTTGTTGATGCATTAAGCAAGAGATGTTTTATTATACATGAATTCCAGGACAAGACCTTGGCGTTTGAGCACCTTAAGTACATGTATTGTGATGATATAGATTTCAAGGAGGCATATGAAGCATGTACAAACTCTGTGTTGAGAGACAGAGGCAAGTGGATAGAGTATATGGTTCACAAGGGATTGTTTTTAAAGGGAAATAAATTGTGCATACCAAAATGCTCAATGAGAGATAACCCTTGGAAAGAAAAGGATAGTCGAGGATTGGTTGGAGATTTCGTCCATGATAAACCATTTTCACAGTTGAGCATTTCATACTATTGGCCAAGTATGAGAACATAAGGGATAAAGTTTGTGAACATATGTAGAATCTACCAACATGCAAAAGGGAAGAGACATAACACTGGATTGTATCAACCATTTCCAATACCAGAGAGGCCTTGGGATGCCATAAGCATGAATTTTGTGTTGGGACTGCCAAGAACAAAAAGAATATTTGATTCCATATTTTTGGTCGTGGATAGATTTTCAAAAATGGCACATTTTATCCCATGCCAGAAGACCAATGATGCAATGCATGCTGTGAATCTGTTTTTCAAGGAATTTGTTATACTTCACTTTGGAAGAATTTGGGGATAGATTTTTCCTTCAGCTCAACTTATCATCCTCAAATGGATAGAGAGACTGAGGTGGTGAACAAATGTTTGGGAAACATATTGAGGATTCTGGTCACTGAACACCATAATCAGTGGTATTAGATTCTGCCGTAAGAAGAATTTGCATACAATGATTCACCAAATAAGACGAGTAGAAAGAGCTCATTCCAAATATTGTATGGAATGAAACCCAGGGGAGTATCTGAGTTGAGATACATGGAACAAAGTGATATCAGGAGCATTGGAGTAGAATATTTTGCTGCAGAAATGCAAAAGCTCCATAGCCAGATCAGAGGAAAGTTGCAGAGTTCTAACCAGGAGTACAAGGGCAGAGTTGATCAACATCGCAGAGAGATTTAATTTGAAGTAGGATATCAGTTTTTGGAACATCTTAGGAAAGAAAGGTTCCCAAGGGTAAAATATAACATGCTAAAGAGGAAGAAGATAGGACCATGTAAGATCTTGACGAATTTTGATACAAATGCCTACAAGATCAAGCTGCCAGATGATGTGGGCATATCACCCATGTTCAATGTTCCAGACCTGTATCCTTACAGGAAAGATGATGTAGAGAGATCAGAAGATCAAGAGAGGATTCAGTGGGAAAAGAAAATTCCCATAGCAGAAAAGCCACATATGGAGAAGATTGTTGATCAGAGGATTGGCAAGAATACCAGGAGGAAGACCTATTTTGAGTATCTGGTCAAGTGGAAGGGCCACCCGATAGAATATCCCATTTGGGAAAATTAAACTACTATCCAGAAGCATGGAAAGACAATGCAGGAGCTCATGGACATGAGTCCATGAATTTTTGTCAAGAGGAGTATGATGTAGGAGCATCAATGTCAACCGCATGGAGAAAAACCCATCAACATCAAGGAATTTGTACGAGAGCTCAATGTTGGTAGTCGCAACATATATTTTTAATTCCTCCTTAAATCAACGTTGTAATTAATCTTTTGACGCATGCTTGAACTCAACAGAAAAATCGCGAAGGCACGCTTGAAGATTACAAGTGAAGTTGGAGATTCCACTACGACTCTGGAATGCGACTGGTCCAGATAGTTGTTAGGTTAATTTTTAGAGTAGGCAAGTAGCCAGGGGAAGCCCGAAGAGTCCTCTAATAAATAGAGGTTTTGTACACCCCAAATGAGGATAGTTAGGGAATCGACTAGTGAATAGTTGGTTGTTAACTGCATAGTTCCAAAGCGACAACATAGGAAGAGATTTTCTGAGTTTTCAGTTTTTGTTTTGATCACAGTTGTAACCAATTTCGCTTTTGAATATAATGGAGGAAAATTGATCCAATGTATGGTGTGAACATTGTTTACAATTCTCTGTCTTTGCGTTCTTATGAGTGAATGAAACTTTGAATGTTAGGATAATTTTCAATTGTTTCTCTTCTGTGAAGTAGTGCAAGGTGTGCACACAGAACGTAAGACATGCGTGACAAAATCTGTTTCGATTCCAAATCTCAAAAGGCATAACACGAAACCTTCCCCTTGCAAGGAGTGTAAAGAGACTAGTGCAAGGTGTGGATAGTTGTCCACAAGAAGTCGAACTTGCATAAAAATATGGTGCAAGAAGTGCATAGGTCGAAGATTTGACTAAGAGTTGAGGGGACCCAACAAGAAGTCGAGGAACCAGAAAAGGAGAACGCTAGGAGGGAGGGAGGAATTTCTATTCGAGAAAACCCAAAGGATCTGAGTTATTGAAATCCCTTAGATGCAAGGAGTGTGCGGGAAGTCGTAGTTTTCATAAGACCAAGTTCAGGAGGATTAACACTTTTAACATACTTACCGACTTAACGAGAATTCTAACCTCAAAACGAGAACTCTAGCCCTTAAAACCCATATTTTTGCAAAAAAAACATGAAAATCAACCCCCAATTCAAAAATTGGTGCTACTAGTAGCACCATTTTTTTCAACATGGTCTAAATTACAACATTTTTCAAACATGGCCTTTGAAACTCAGACAATAGCACAAAAAAACCTTAAAATCAACACCTAAATCAAAAAGTGATGCTACGTAAAAAAAATGACTTTTCCTAAACGTGAAAATCATATTTATTTACGACCTAATTGAAATTATGATATTGATAATGAAACCCTATGTAAATAAAAAACCCAAA
This sequence comes from Picea mariana, assembly GCA_032191745.1. Classification (NCBI taxonomy): domain Eukaryota; kingdom Viridiplantae; phylum Streptophyta; class Pinopsida; order Pinales; family Pinaceae; genus Picea; species Picea mariana. The sequence goes on from JASDQU010099738.1 coordinate 514,194, forward strand.
ATTGGACTCCAAATGGTCCCTTGAAAATTTATTTACAAATTTTAATTTTAATTTTTTTAATTTACATTAAAAAACAAATAAATAGAAAGAACAAAATCTTCACAAATAAATATTTTTTTAAGTGATCCAAAAACACATTTAAAAATATATATATTATAAATTGAATTAAAAAAAAAGATTCAAAAACAATGTGAAAAAGAAAAATAACTAAAAAGAAACAAAAAAAAATTCAAATTTTCCTCCAAAAAAATAAATATATATATATTTTTACAAAAGAATCATTAAAAAAACCTTTAAAATATAATTTAAAAAGAAAAACAAAAAATAGTTAAAAAAAAAAAATCAACAAAAAATATCTAACATAAATAATATTGAAAATCTTGAACTTTATTGGGGTGTCGTGGGAGGCGATTCCCGTCGTCACCCCATCTCCCAGGGACTAAGCATTGGTCGCACAGGGCCAAGGCTTAGCTCGTGGGGGGTGGGGTGATGTCGGGTATCACTCCAACCCCCATGGCCTAGACCCTAGTCCCACGGGGCTAAGGCTTAGCCCCTGGCTACTGTCGCAATTCCTGACATCACCCCATCCCCCACGGGTTAGCCCATGTTGGTTGAGCGTCATGGGTGTTGTGGGGGTGATGTCGGGCATCACCCCCCATGGCCTCCCATAACCAGTGCATATGTTTTTTTTAATTTGTTTGTTTTTTTATAAAAGTTTAAATATTTTTAAGTTTTTCAATAATTTTTTTTTCTAATTTTATGTTTTTTTTTTAAGTTTTTTTTCTAATTTTTTATTAAATTTTGTAGTTTAAGTGTGTTAATTTTTTTTTATAATATATATTCATAATTGTTCTTT
>JASDQU010099738.1:515322-526535 GCA_032191745.1 Picea mariana
TATATATTCCTCTTTAGTTTTTTAAGTTTCTCTTTGATATTTTTTATTATCTAAATTTGTTTTTTTTTTCTTCTTCTTTTTTTAATTTCAGCTCTTTTATTTTTCTTAGTTTTCTTAGTTTTTAATTTATATAAAAAAAAATGAATTATATTTTTTTGTTAAATATTAAAAAATAGTGTTATTTAACTACAATTTTTTTTCCATCTATTGAAGTAAAGGTAAACAATGTGTTAAGAATGGTGTTTTCCACTATATTTTAAAAGTATGGAACAATAAATTAATTAAGAAGACACAATTATATGAAGAATCGTAACTTCAAGAAAGTAAATGGTAACAAGTATTTGTAGGATTGAAAGAAGTATGGAAAAAATACTAAAAACACCATTGAATAATAAAAAAAAAAAATATTGAAAAAAATGAAAATAGATGAAAAATAAGCATTTAAAAAATAAATGTGTAAACATTGTGGATTAAAAATTTTAAAATATCGAAAAACCACCTAAAACGGGAGAGGGGGTGCTACCGGTAGCACCATTTTTAAAAACATGCTAAAAAATTGGACCGCCTAAAAAACGAGAACTTTGTAGAGTTCTCGTTAAGTTGGTAATTATGTTTTTTCATAAGTGTTGAAGAGATCCAAGAAGCAGACTCATCAAAGGAGAAAAGTTTGAATAAAGCATAAGAACAAGGGAGGAAAGATCTTAGTCGTTCGGTCAGAATGCTAGAGAATCAAAATTGTCCATTAGAAGGGACGTGTGGCGAATGATCAATGTTTTACTGACTCATGCTTTGGAGATGTCAAAGGGAAGAGAACTCAGAATTCATGAGACCCGAATTCGTGACTTGATCTGAGTCATTGGATCTAGGAGAGATCTGGACCCTTGATTTTCTAGAGTGAAACATTGACATTTCAAGGATCGAAATATTTAAGGTGACAAGTCTTTCGACTTCACGAAATGTGAATTCCCGAAATCATCCTAACTATCAGATCAAGGGAGGGTTTGGACCGTCATATTTGAAACATCAGGAGTTCGGAGGTAGGGAGGACAAAGGTGCCTCTCGTTGGGAATCTCTGATACGTGAAACCCCGACACGCTCAAAGGTTTATCTCCAGGTCATAGTGAGGGGTCATGTGGAAAGAGGAAAAGGAAGGAACTAGCAAGCACTAGGTCCTTGTTGGGATTTTGATGATTGGGAGAGTCAGAGAGGCTCGCATGAGAATACCAGGCTCATGAAATTGTGACATGCCTTTTGAATGGGCTATTGGTCACAGCCTTTGTCACGTAAAGGAAAGGGATTAGCGAAATAAGAGCTAGCACCCATTTGGTGTTGAGAGTGGAACAATGCTCAGGACAAGGCCCATGGGTATCATACGACCAACGTCTTTGAATAACGTACCTGTGTGAGGGATTTTTGGGTCTACCAGAGGTCCGAAGAGTTTATCAGACTCAGTTTATTAATCAATCCTAGACCAGGAGGTCACACAACCCTTAGGAGAGAAGGGGGGTCTACATCACCTACCATACAATGGAAAGAGAATGCATTGTATGGTATGCATTAGAAACGGTATGGTATGCATTCACAATGACAATGGAAACGATATCCATTACCTTGTCATTTCCTTGTATGGTATGCATTTGGAATGGTATGGTATGCATTGGAATTGGGAATGGTATGGTATGGTATGGTATGCATTGCCATTGGAAATGTCAATGCACAATTTCCATTGGCATTTCCAATGCCAATGCATACCATACCAATGCATTCCATTTCCATGTAATACATACCATGTCATTGAAATGCATACCATACCATACCATGCCATGGTATGCTATGCTATGCTATGCTATGGTATGTTATGCTCTGGTATGCAATGGTATGGTGAGGTATGCTAGGCATTGGGAATGGTATGCATTGCTATGATATGCATTTCCTTTCCATTTCCTTGTATGGTGTGCATTGACATTGCATTCCATACCAATGCAATTCAACCATACCAATTCATACCATTTCCATTGCAAATGCATACTATTGCGAATGCATATTATTATCATTGCCAATGCATAACATTGCTATTTCAAATACATACCATACCATTTCCATTGTGATTGGCAATGCCAATGCATACCATACCATACCATACCATTGGATATGCATACCATACCATACCATACCATTTCCAATGCATACCATACAATGGAAAGGCAATGCATGCCATTGTATGCATTATATGCTATGCATTGGCAAGGGTATTTTATGGTATGGTATCGTATGCATTGGCAATGGAAATGGAAATGGTATGCATTTTCTTTCCATTTTTGTGTATGGTATGCTTTGGAAATGGTATGTTATGCATTGGCATTGGAAATGACAATGCATACCATACCATTTCTATTTCCATTGCCAATTCCAATGCATACCATACGATACCATTTCGAATGCATAACATACCATTTCCATTACCATTGCCAATGCCAATTTATACCATACCATACCATACCATACCATTTCCAATGCATAACATACCATTTCCATTTCCATTTCTAATGCTAATGCATATCATACCATACCATACCATTTCCAATCCATATCATACTGACATACACAACCCCCTCCTCTGCTGGGAATTTTGTGACCTCCAAACCTTGGATATTCCAAATCCCCAAACTGACTCGGTTATTTGGTCCTTAAATAGAACCTAAGTAATTTATACACTCACATAGGTCCCCTTGATGTCATGTATAAGTTCATGACACTTACAACTCCACTCTTCGATGCTTGGCTACACCGATTCATGACTACTAGTCTTGCGTTATAATCTTTCTCTGCTATGTGACCTTAGGCTATGACCTTGAGCCAACCCTTCACCACTTCAAGATTTGCCAATACTGCAATATCCTCATGTGTTTCCTTCCAAAAAAACCTTTTCTGAATTCACAGGTCTTTGCCAAGTATATCCCTAGATCTGACGGTTGAGCTATGCTTCGAGTTTCGGGACTTCATGAAACTTCACCAACTCCACACTTACTTCTTCTGAATATCATATTCCCAGATTCTCTAGTAAGATGCCATGCATATATTCACAGCCAATAGTTATATTTGCCTCATGACTTCGCGACTCTGGCGATTCTATCTCTTCAACACTTCAAATTTCTCCGAACTCGGAAATATTGAAACATCTAGCGACTTACCTTCATGCAATTCCTCATAGATCTGATGGTCTGGAATGATCCCAATCCCTCCTAAAATGATCTCTATTAACCGAGTCATAGAAAACTCAAAGGAATCCTTCCTTAGAAGATTTCTTGTTGTTCTTCCTCTTGAACTTTCTCCCTTTGAATAGTCCTTTCGACACTTATCCGAATGTTAGCTTCTGCACACCTTGCAATAGGTCTTCCTCTCAAATCCAACCACTCTGTAGAAAAATTCAGCTACTCCTCCTGAAATTCAGAATCAGAAGACTTGATTACATAGTGCTTGCAGATAACTTCCTTCAGGACATCTCTCTAGAAATTTCTGAGTCGAAATGGACTCTACCAACCCACACTTTGAAAATATTAAAACTACCACTAATATAGAATCACGTATTGTTTGTGTCCTTGTCAATCCCAACACAAAATCCATGCTTATTGCATCCCAAGGATTCTATGGAATAGGCAATGGGTGATATAATCAAATATTCTGCTTCTTCCCTTTTGCATATTGGCAACTCTTACATATGTTCACAAATTTTTTTACCTATGCTCTCATGCTTGGCTAATATTATGAACTATTCAACTGTGCAAACTTTTTTTCATGGCCGACATTTTTGGCTAGACCTCCACTATTGTTTACCTTCAACAAATTCTCCCTCATTGAACACTTTGGTATGCACAACTAACATATTTTGAACATCAACCCATCGTGAATCATATATCCAACCCACTCACTTTTTTTATGAGAACATGATTCACACATGCTTCATATGCTTCCTTGAAATCTAGATCACTATGATACATTTCCTTAAGGTGATCAAACCCCAAGGTCATCACTTGAAATTTCTATAGAATTAGACATTTCTTGCTCAATGCATCAACAACCTTGTTAACATTACCAGAAATATGTTTCATCACAAAAGTGAAATTTTTCATAAGATCTATCCATTTGGCATGTCGTTGGTTTAACTTCTCTTATTTGGTTAGGAATTGTAAAGTCTGATTATCGCTATAAAAAACAAACTCTTTTGGAACGAGATAGTTCCTTCATTTCTTCAAGGCTTGAATTATGGAATAGAACTCTTTATCATATGTAGAGTATTTCCTTTTAGCATTTTTCAACTTCTCACTAAAATATGAAATATGCTTATTATCTTGGCTTAATACCACTCCAATTGCAACTCCACTTGCATCACATCTCACCTGAAATGTCTTCCCGAAATTCGGTAATACCATAATCGGTTGTTTTGTTATCTTATCCTTCAATATGTTGAATCTCTTCTCAGCCTCTTCTCTCCATTTGAAAGACTTATGTGTTTTATTCATTGTATCCATCATTTGTGAACCAATCTCACTAAAATTTATGATGAACTTTTAGTAAAAACATGCTAATCCATAGAAGCTTATTAACTCAAATATACTCCTTGGCGATGACCATTCTCTGACTGCTTTCTCCTTCTTGGGATCCATCTTCAATTCATTCAAAGAGATCACAAAAAATAAATAAATGAGTTATGTCTTAATGAAAGAGGAATTCTTTAAATTGATGAACAACTTCTACGACTGTAACCTCTTCATAACTAATGTTAGGTGCCTCAGATGTTCTTCTTCAGTTTTGCTAAAGACTAGTATATCATCCAAATATACGATCACAAACTTGCCAATAAAATCTTTCAATACTTCATTCACCAATATCATAAAATTTCTTGGGGAATTCATTAAGACAAATGACATAACAACCCATTCATACAATCCCGCATTTGTCTTAAAGGTTTTTTTCCACTCACCACCTTCTCTCATCCTTATCTGGTGATATACACTTTTAAAATCTATTTTTGAAAAATAGTTCGCTCCACTTAAACAATCCATTAAGTCATCCATCCTCGACAATGGAAATATGTACCTAATGGTGATCTTATTTATGGCCCTTGAGTCTGTACACATTCTCCATCCTCCATCCTTCTTCCGACTCAACACAGTTGGTACTGCACATGGAATCTAGCTTTGTCTAACCAAACCTTTTTGTAACAGATGATGAACCTATCTTTTCACCTCATCATTCTCTTGAAGTGTGAGTCTTTACGCTACTTTGTTCGGAAGGCTTAATTCAACAAAATTCTCTAATAGCTCTTGAATCTCTTCAGGAAAATCCTCCATAGAATTACTTGTAAGGATAACTTTCGGCTTCCTTACTACAAATAACTGCATCTACTATTCTTTTTTAACTTCAATTGGGAGTTCCTTCCCACTCATGAGAAGTAATCTCGTGATGGCTTCTTCCTTCACCTTCTTCTCTTCAATTGGAAACAACATATGTGTCCTACCATTATTCTCCAAGTTATAAGTATTTATTCTCCCATCATGAATGACGTTCATGTCATACTTCCATGGTCTTTCAAAAAAAACATGACATACATCCATGGGAATCACATCACATCGAATTTCATCTCTATATCCTCCTATTTTAAATTCAACCAAGCATTTTTTAGCGATTGTTCCCTAATGACCCTTCTGCAACTATCATAATTTATACGACATTGGATGTACAATTGTCTCTAGATCTAATTTTCCACCATCTTTCTGGATACTAAGTTATCAGTGCTCCCATTGTCAATTATCACCTTTCATACTCTGTCTTTAGTTTTGCAAGATATCCTAAACAAATTGTTCCTATGCACCGTATTTTCAACCTTTGGCTCTGGATTTAAGAGAATTTTCTTGATCATCAAAGATCTCCCATATTCTGCACCTTTTGCCTCAACATCTCACTTTTGCACTTAAGAAATGTGAGCTTCACCTCCTTCTTTCTTTCTCTCGGGACATTCCCAAGACATGTGTCCTACCTTTCCATAGGCATAACACTTTATCTCACCTCCTATACCTCTTCCTCTTCCTCTAGGAAAATAGTTTCTACCACCACTTTTCCTTCCTCAAGAACTTCCTCCTATTTTAGAGTGACTATGTGGTTTCTCTACCTCACCCTTGGGTTTCTATGCCTTGTCATGGGAAACTAATTTTACTTTGTTCAAGATTCTACCTCTGATTTGTTGACTTTGCTTCCTAGATAACTTCTCGTATGATTTCAACGCAATATGGTACGCATCCTCCACTATATTTACGGTCATCTTGCTGATTTCATCCTGGATTTCATATCTTAGGCCATTGATCTATCTGGAAAATTTTTCCTCATATCTCTCTTTTTGTCCAACCCTGATGTTTAGTCTATATAACTCTTCTATATACTCCTTCATGGTCATTCCTTTCTGTCTTGGGTTCTGCAATATACTAAACATATTTATCTAGTATTCCTTGGGTATGAATTTCTCCTCTAGCTTGGCTAGCATTCGATCACAACTCTTAATATTTTTCTTACCTTTTCTTCTCCTATCAGCTTGCAGTTCATCCCACCATTGTTTTTCATGCCCTTTCATCCTAGTGACAACATGTTTCAGAGTTTTCTCATCATCGACATATTGATTGTGTAAATAATTGTCCATTTCTCGTATCCAATTAATCAATTCTTCTACATCTAAATTACCTTCATACATTGGGATGTCTATCTTTCCTCTAGCTCACAACTTAACAACCACTTTCAGCAAGCGCTCTTCCGCAACATCCTCCACTATAGCTTCTTCAACTTCCAATTCTTCATTTTCTGAATAACTAGAGTCTCCAACATCATTCCCTCTCCTTTGTGTTGTTTCCATGGAATCTGCCTTGCACGCAGTTCCCTCGTTTGCATTTCCATAAGACTATTTTATACAGGTGACTCTACATATCTCCTAGGTGGCATTTTGCTAATGTATCTGATACCACACGATGATACCAACCTACTTCTTTGTCTCCTTTACCTACATAAGTCAATTATATATTTTCTATGATACCACTCTGACATACACAACCCTCTCCTCTCCTGGGTATTCTGCAATCTCCCGGCCTTGGATATTCAAACTCCCTGAACCAAATCGGTTCTTCAGGTATTAAAAAGGCCGTGATTAAATTATACACTCACACAGGTCCCCTTGATGTCACGTGTAAGTTCAGACCACTTACGACACCTCTCTCTAATGCTTGGCGACACCAATTCGTGAGTACTAGTTTTGTGCTATACTCTTTCTTTTCTATGTGACCATGGGCTAGGCCCTCGGGCCAACCAGTTCCCCACTCCGGGCTTTGAAAATACAACAATATCCTCTCTTATTTTCTTATAAAACAACTTTCTCTTAATTCACAGGTCTCTTCCATGTGCCTCCCTAGATCTGACAGTCCATCTATGCCTCGGGCTTCACGACCTTGTGAAACTTCACCCAGTACACACTTACTTCTTCTGAATCTCTGATTCCTAGATTCTCTAATCTATTGCCACGAGTCTCTTCGTAGCCAACGGTTAGATTTGCCTCATGAATTCCCGACTCTGACAATCCTATCTCTTCAACACTTCAAATTGCTACGAACTCTGAAATGCTGAAACATCTTGCGACCGACATTCGTGCAATTCCTCCAAGATCTAATGGTATGGAATGATTCCAATCCCTCCTAGACAGATATCATTTTAGTGAGTCAGAAAAACCTCAAATAAATCCTTCCTTAGAATATTTCTCATCGTTCTTCCTCCTAAACTTTCTCCCTTTGAATACTCCTTTCAACACATATCTGAATGTTAGCCTGTGCACACCTTGCAACAGGTTCTCTTATGAAATCCAACCAATCTGTGAGCAAATTCAGATACTCCTTCTGAACTTTTGAATCAGAAGACTTAGTCACTCACTCCTTGTAGACAAATTCCTTCAAGCTCTCTCTCTATAACTTTATGAGTAAAAAAGGACTATGTCAACATACACTTTGTGGACGCTATGCACTCCTTGCACACATAAGGTTCACGTTATCTATTCTAATCTTGTGATTCAAAACAGACCGTGTCAATGCACTCCTTGTGGACCGTCTGCACATTTTCACTTTCACATAGAAGAGAAAAAATTTAAACTAATATAAATCTTCATAAGTTCATAAATCTTCATAAGTTCATACATTTAGCCATGTAAATGCATACATAAACACAAGACCAAGAAATAATGGAGAATTTCAAATAAACAGAAAATATACCATTCATTCATTTAGATAGACGCATCAATACCATACATTTGGTACAATTCTCCTCATTTATATTCATTCACTGAAATATAAATATGTTCATACAATGATCCAGTAATATCTGTAGTAGATATCTGCAGCCTAACAACAACTCATCGACAACAATTTCAGCAGCCTTCCCTAGGAAACAATACAAATATTTATACAAGAGGGATCTTCGATTTCTTCCCTCCAACGACTCTAAAGCTATCCTATCAAATTAAAAGCTATCAACTACTTAGAATTTATTACAATAAATATTTGTGAGAGATAGATCATATCAAACACATGATGTGGGCATATTTGATACAAATGCCTACAAGATCGAGCTACCAGATGATGTGGGCATATCGTCCATGTTCAATGTTCCATACATGTATCCTTACAGGAAAGATGATGCAGAGAGATCAAAAGATCAAGAGAGGAATCAATGGGAAAAGAAAATTCCCATAGCAGAAAAGCCACATATGGAGAAGATTGTTGATTAGAGGATGGACAAGAAGACTAGGAGGAAGACCTATTTCGAGTATCTGGTCAATTGGAAGGAGAACCCGATATAATATCCAATTTGGGAAAATTAAGCTACTATCCAGAAGCATGGAAAGACAATGCAGGAGCTCATGGACATGAGTCCATGAATTTTTGTCAAGGGGAGTATGATGTAGGAGCATCAATGTCAACCGCAAGGAGAAAAACCCATCAACATCAAGGAACTTGTATGAGAGCTCAATGTTGGTAGTTGCAATATATATTTTTAATTCCTCAACTCAATGTCGTAATTAATCTTTTGACGCACGCTTGAACTCAACAAAAAAATCGCGGAGGCGCGCTTGAAGATTACGAGTGAAGTGGGAGATTCCACTCCAGCTCTGGAATGCGACTAGTCCAGATAGTTGTTGGGTTAATTTTTAGAGTAGGCAAGTAGCCAGGGGAAGCCCAAAGAGTCCTCTAATAAATAGAGGTTTTGTACACCCCAAATGAGGATAGTTAGGGAATCAGCTAGTGAATAGTTGGTTGTTAACTGCATAGTTGCAGAGCGACAAGATAGGAAGAGATTTTCTGAGTTTTAAGTTTTTGTTTTGCTCACAGTTGTAACCAATTTCTCTTTTGAATATAATGGAGGAAAATCGATCCAATGTATGGTGTGAACATTGTTTACAATTCTCTGTCTTTGCATTCTTATGAGTGAATGAAACTGTGAATGTTACGATAATTTTCAATTGTTTCTCTTCTGTGAAGTAGTGCAAGGTGTGCACAAAGAACGCAATACATGCATGACAAAATATGTTTCGATTCCAAATATCAAAAGAGATAACACGAAACCTTCCCTTTGCAAGGAGTGCAAAGAGACTAGTGCAAGGTGTGGAGAGTTGTCCACAAGAAGTCGAACTTGCATAAAAATATGGTGCAAGAAGTGCATGGGTCCAAGATTTGACTAAGAGTTGAAGGAACCCAACAAGAAGTCGAGGAACCAGAAAAGGAGAATGATAGGAGGGAGGGAGGAATTTCTCTTCGAGAAAACCCAAAGGATCTGAGTTATGGAAATCCCTCAAATGCATGGAGTGTGCGGGAAGTCATAGTTTTCATAAGACCAAGTTCAAGAGGATTAACACTTTTAACATACTTACCGACTTAACGAGAATTGTGACCTCAAAATGAGAACTCTAGCCCTTAAAACCCATATTTTTGCATAAAAAACATGAAAATCAACCCCCAATTCAAAAATTGGTGCTACTGGTAGCACCATTTTTTTCAACATGGTCAAAATTACAACATTTTTCGAACATGGCCTTTGAAACTCAGACAGTAGCACAAAAAACCCTTAAAATCAACACCTAAATCAAAAAGTGATGCTGCGTAAAAAAATGTTTTTTCCTAAACATGAAAATCATAGTTATTTACAACCTAATTGAAATTGTGATATTGATAATGAAACCCTATGTAAATAAACAACCCAAAATTGGACTCCAAATGGTCCCTTGAAAATTTATTTACAAATTTTAGTTTTAATTTTTTTAATTTACATTAAAAAACAATTAAATAGAAAGAACAAAATTTTCACAAATAAACATTTTTTTAAGTGACCCAAAAACACATTTAAAAAAATATATATTATAAATTCAACTAAAAAAAAAGATGATTAAAAAACAATGTAAAAAAGAAAAATGAGTAAAAAGAAACAAAAAGAAATTCAAATTGTCCTCCAAAAAAATAATTATATATAATTTTTACAAAAGAATCATTAAAAAAACCTTTAAAATATAATTTAAAAAGAAAAACAACAAATAGTTAAAAAAAAAAAAAAATCAACAAAAAATATCTAAAATAAATAATATTAAAAATCTTGAACTTTATTGGGGTGTCGTGGGAGGCGATTCCCGTCATCACCCCATCTCCCAGGGGCTAAGCACTGGTCCCATAGGGCCAAGGCTTAGCTCGTGGGGGGTGGGTTGATGTCGGGTATCACTCCAAGCCCCATGGACTATACCCTAGACCCATGGGGCTAAGGCATATCCCCTAGATACTATCGCAATTCCTGACATCACCCCATCCCCCACGGGTTAAGCCTTGGCCCCATGGGACTAAGGCTTATCCACTGGGAGCTGCTGTGATGCTCAAAATCACTCCTCACAACACCCACGACGCCCATGTTGGTTGAGCGTCGTGGGTGTTGTGGGGGTGATGCCCGACATCACCCCTCATGGCCTCCCATCACTAGTGCATATGTTTTTTTTAATTTGTTTGTTTTTTCATAAAATTTTAATTATTTTTAAGTTTTTTTAATAATTTTTTTTTTCTAATTTTATGTTTTTTTTTAAGTTTTTGTTTTTTATTTTTTTCTAATTTTGTATTAAATTTTGTAGTTTAAGTGTGTTAATTTGTTTTTTT
>JASDQU010099738.1:526912-547637 GCA_032191745.1 Picea mariana
TTTTTTTTTTTAAATTTTAGTTCTTTTATTTTTCTTAGTTTTCTTAGTTTTTAATTTATATAAAAAAAAATGAATTATATTTTTTTGATAAATATTGAAAAATAGTGTTATTTAACTACAATTTTTTTCCATCTATTGAAGTAAAGGTAAACAATGTGTTAAGAATGGTGTTTTCCACTATATTTTAAAATTATGGAACAATAAATTAATTAAGAAGACACAATTATATGAAAAATCATAACTTCAAGAAAGTAAATGGTAAAAAATATTTTTAAGATTGAAAGAAGTATGGAAAAATGACTAAAAAGACCATTGAATAAAAAAAAAATTATTGAAAAAAATGAAAATAAATGAAAATTAGCATTTAAAAAATAAATGTGTAAACATTGTGGATTGAAAATTTTAAAATATCGAAAAAACACCTAAAAAGGGAGAGGGGGTGCTACCAGTAGCACCATTTTTAAAAACAGGGTAAAAAATTGGACCCCCTAAAAAAACGAGAGCTTTGTAGAGTTCTCGTTAAGTTGGTAATTATGTTTTTTCATAAGTTTTGAAGAGATCCAAGAAGAAGACTCGTCAAAGGAGAAAAGTTTGAATAAAACATAAGCACAAGGGAGGAAAGATCTCAGTCGTTCGGTCAGAATGCTAGAGAATCAAAACCTTCCATTAGAAGGGACGCGTGGCGAATGATGAATGTTTTGCTAACTCATGCTTTGGAGAAGTCAAAGGGAAGAGAACTAAGAATTCACAAGACCCGAATTTGTGACTTGATCTGAGTCATTGGATCTAGGAGAGTTCTGGACCCTTGATTTTCTAGAGTGAAACATCGACATTTCAAGGATCGAAATATTTGAGGTGACAAGTCTTTCGACATCGCGGAACGTGAATTCCTGAAATCATCCTGACTATCAGATCGAGGGAGGATCTGGACCATCATATTTGAAACATCAGTAGTTTGGAGGTAGGGAGGAAAAAGGTGCCTCTCGCTGGGAATCCCTGATACACGAAACCCCGACATGTTCGAAGGTTTAGCTCCAGGTCATAGTGAGCGGTCATGTGGAAAGAAGAAAAGGAAGGAACTAGCAAGCACTAGGTTCTTGTTGGGATTTTGATGATTGGGAGAGTCAGTGTGGCTTGCATGAGAATACCAGGCTCATGAAATTGTGACTCACCTTTTGAACGGGCTATTGGTCACAACCTTCGTCACGTAAAGGAAAGGGATTATCCAAATAAGAGCCACCGCCCATTTGGCGTTGAGAGTGGAACAATGCTCAGGACAAGACCCATGGGTATCATACGACCAACGTCTTTGAAGAGAGGACCTGTGTGAGGGAGTTTTGGTTCTAGCAGAGGCCTGAAGAGTTAATCAAACTTAGTTTCTTAATCGATCCTAGACCAGGAGGTCGCGCAACCCTTTGGAGAGAAGGGGGGTCTACATCACCTACCATATAATGGAAAGGGAATGCATACCATTCTATGCATTGTATGGTATTCATTAGAAATGGTATGGTATGCATTCACAATGATAATGGAAATGGTATGCATTACCTTTCCATTTCCTTGTATGGTATGCATTTGGAATGGTATGGTATGCATTGGAATTGGCAATGGTATGGTATGGTATGCATTGGCATTGGAAATGTCAATGCACAATTTCCATTGGCATTTCCAATGCCAATGCATACCATACCAATGCATGCCATTTCCATGTAATACATACCATGCGAATGAAATGCATACCATACCAATGCATACCATACCATACCATGCCATGGTATGATATACTATGCTATGCTATGGTATTTTATGCTATGGTATTTTATGCTTTGGTATGCAATGGTATGGTGTGGTATGATAGGCATTGGGAATGGTATGCATTGCTATGGTATGCATTTCCTTTTCATTTCCTTGTATGGTGTGCATTGACAATGCATTCCATACCAATGCAATTCAACCATACCAATTCATACCATTTCCATTGCAAATACATACTATTGCCAATGCATATTATTGTCATTGCCAATGCATACCATACCATACCATACCATTTCCTATGCATACCATACCATACCATACCATTTCCAATGCATACCATTGTATGCATTATATGCCATGCATTGGCAAGGGTATTTTATGGTATGGTATCATATGCATTGGCAATGGAAATGGAAATGGTATGCATTTTCTTGCCATTTTTGTGTATGGTATGCTTTGGAAATGGTATGGTATGCATTGGAAATTGAAGTGGAAATGAAAATGGTATGGTAGGGTATGGTATGGTATGGTATGCATTGGCATTGGAAATGACAATGCATACCATACCATACCATTTCCAATGCATAGCATACCATTTCCATTACCATTGCCAATGCCAATTTATACCATACCATTTCCATTTCTATTTCTAATTCTAATGCATATCATACCATACCATACCATTTCCAATCCATACCATACTAACATACACAACCCCCTCCTCTGCTGGGGATTTTGTGACCTCTAGACCTTGGATATTCCAACTCCTCGAACCGAATCGGTTCTTTGGGACTTAAACAGAACCTGAGTAATTTATACACTCACATAGTTCCCCTTGATGTCATCTATAAGTTCAAGACACTTACAACTCCACTCTTTGAAACTTGGCGACACCGATTCATGAGTACTACACTTGTGTTACAATCTTTCTCCGCTATGTGACCTCAGGCTATGACCTCGAGCCAACCCTTCACCACTTCAAGCTTTGCCAATAATGCAATATCCTCATGTGTTTCCTTCCAAAACAACCTTTTCTGAATTCATGGGTCTTTGCCAAGTGCCTCCCTAGATATGACGGTTGAGCTATGCTTCGGGTTTCGGAACTTCACAAAACTTCACAAACTCCACACTTACTTCTTCTGAATATCATATTCCCAGATTGTCTAGTAAGATGCCATGCATATCTTCATAGCCAATAGTTATATTTGCCTCGTGACTTCAGGACTCCGGAAATCCTATTTTTTAAACACTTCAAATTTCTCTGAACTTAGAAATATTGAAACATCTAGTGACTTGCCTTAGTGCAATTCCCCATATATATGACGGTCTGGAATGATCCCAATCCCTCCTAAAATGATCTCTATTAACTGAGTTAGATAAACCTCAAAGGAATCCTTCCTTAGAAGATTTCTTGTTGTTCTTCCTCTTGTACTTTCTCCCTTTGAATAGTCCTTTCGACACTTATCTGAATGTCAGCTTGAGCATACCTTGCAATAAGTCCTCTTCTAAAATCCAACCACTCTGTGGAAAAATTCAGTTACTCCTCCTGAAATTCAGAATCAAAAGACTCTATTACATAGTGCTTGCGGATAACTTCCTTCAGGACATCTCTCTAGAATGTTTTGATTTGAAATGGACTCTATCAACCCACACTTTGCAAATTCTATGCACTCCTTGCATGCATAAGGTTGATGTTATCTCTTTTGATCTTATGAGTCAAAACATATCCTTTCAATCCACTCCTTCCAGATGCTATGCACACTTTCACTTTCTCGTAGAAGAGAAACAATTGAAACTGACCTAAATATTCACAATTTCATACATTTAGCCATGTAAATGCATACATAAACACAAGACCAAGAAATAAGAGAGAATTCCAAATAAACAAAAAATATACCATTCCTTCATTCAAATAGACGCATCAATACCATACATTTGGCACAATGATCCTCTGTTATATTCATTAACTGAAATATACATGTGTTCATACACTACTCCAGTAACTTCTGCAACAACTATCTGTAGCCTAAGAACAACTCATCAACAATAATTTCCACAGCCTTCTATGGACAACAATACAAATATTTATAAAAAATGGATCTTCAAGTTCTTTCCTCCAACGACTTTAAAGCTATCCTATCGAATTAAAAGCTATCAACTACTTAGAATTTATTAGAATAAATATTTGTGACAGACATATCAGATCGAACACATCAAATCTGTACTGCATTGAACTATATTAGAAGAAACACATTATCTGATGTCTTCGTGAACCATCCACCTATACAACATTTAATATGTTATTTAATTACAACTCTTTTAAAAATATTTGCGTGATACAAATTCTTCAAAAATTTAAACTTATTCAAAATGTGCGCTACTGCACCTAGTTGTCTTTTTCTTATGCTTTGTTGGCGATGCTCCTGCATCATACTCCTCTGGCTGAACAATTCACGGAATTCTGTCCATGAGCTCTTGCAACGACTTTCCATGCTTCTGTATATCCTCTTCATTTACCCAAATGACATCTTCTATTGGTCATCCTTTCCACTTTACCAAATATTCAAAATATGTTTTCCTTCTGGTCTTCTTACCATTTCTCTAATCTATGATCTGCTCCATCTGCGACTTCTCTTCTACATCCACATTATTTTTCCACTAGATTTCCTTATGATCTTCAGATCCTACAATACCATATTCCCTGTAAGGATACAAGTCTACAATGTTGAATATGGGTGATATACCCACATCTTGTGGCAACTCTATCTCATAATCATTCTAACCAAATTTTCTTAGCATTTTGCACGGTCCTATCTTCTTAAACTTTAATTTATTATAAGTTCCTCTTAGAAACCTTTCCTTCCTAAGATGTGCTATAAATTGATCTCCAACTCCAAATTGAAGTTTCCTCCTATGTTGATTAGCTCTGCATTTGTATTCACTGTTGTGCTTCTTCAATTGGTCCTTGATCTGATTATGAAGTTCTTGCATTTATGCAGCGAAGTCTTCGGCTCTAGTGCTCCTAAATTCACTCTTATCTAGATAACTCAATTCTCACACTCCCCGCGGATTTATTCCATACACTATTTGAAATGGACTTTTTCTAGTACTTCAGTTCGCTGAGTCATTATATGCAAAATCCACTTATGATAGAATTTGATCCCACTGGCTATGGTGCTTAGTGACCAAACTCCTCAACAAATCTCCTAAACTTTGATTCACCATCTCATTCTCTCCATATATTTGAGGGTGATATGTAGAACTAAAGGATAGTGTTTTTCCCAACTTCTTCCACAATGTTCTCTTGAAATGACCAACAAATTTGGTATCCCTGTATGAAATAATACTACTGTCCAATCCATGGAGTCTTACAACTTCCTTGAAGAACAAGTTCGCAACATGTGTTGCATCACTAGTCTTATGGCAAGGGATAAAGTGTGCCATATTTGAAAATATTTCAACTACCACTAATATAGAATCACTTATTGTTTGTGTCCTTGGCAATGCCAACACAAAATCCATGCTTATTTCATCCCAAGGCCTCTCTGGAATAGGCAATGGGTCATATAATCCAATATTTTGTTTCTTCCGTTTTGCATATTGGCAAGTCTTACATATGTTCACAAACATTTTCACCTATGCTCTCATACCTGGCCAATAATATGAACTATTCAACTGTGCAAACTTTTTGTCATGGCCAAAATGTTTGGCTAGACCTCCACTATTGTTTTCCTTCAACAAATTCTCCCTCATCGAACACTTTGGTATGCACAACTGACATCTTTTGAACATCAACCCATCATGAATCATATATCCAACCCACTCAATTTTTTTATGAGAACATGATTCACACATGCTTCATATGCTTCCTTGAAATCTAGATCACTATGATACATTTCCTTAAGGTGATCAAACCCCAAGGTCATCACTTGAAATTTCTGTAGAATTAGACATCTCTTGCTCAATGCATCAACAACCTTGTTAACATTACCAGAAATATGTTTCATGACAAAACTGAAATTTTTCATAAGATCTATCCATTTTGCATGTCTCTGGTTTAACTTCTCTTATTTGGTTAGGAATTGTAAAGTCTGATTATCGCTATAAAAAATAAACTCTTTCGGAACGAGATAGTTCCTTCATTTCTTCAAGGCTTGAATTATGGAATAGAACTCTTTATCATATGTAGAGTATTTCCTTTTAGCATTTTTCAACTTCTCACAAAAATATGCAATATGCCTATTATCTTGGCTTAAGACCGCTCCAATTGCAACTCCACTCGCATCACATCTCACCTCAAATGTCTTCCCAAAATTTGGTAATACCATAATCAATTGTTTTGTTATCTTATCCTTCAATATCTTGAAGCTCTTCCCAGCCTCTTCTCTCCATTTGAAAGACTTATGTCTTTTATTCATTGTATCCATCATTTGTGGACCAATCTCACTAAAATTTATGACAAACTTTTATTAAAAACATGTTAATCCATGGAAGCTTCTTAACTCAAATATACTCCTTGGCAATGACCATTCTCTGACTGCTTTCACCTTCTTGGGATCCATCTTCAATTCATTCAAAGAGATCACAAAAAATAAATAAATGAGTTATGTCTTAATGAAAGAGGACTTCTTTAAATTGATCAACAACTTCTCCAACTGTAACCTCTTCATCACTAATGTTAGGTGCCTCAGATGTTCTTCTTTAGTTTTACTTAAGACCAGTATATCATCCAGATATACAATCACAAACTTGCCAATAAAATATTTCAATACTTCATTCACCAATATCATAAAATTTCTTGGGGAATTCGTTAATCCAAATGACATAACAACCAATTCATACAATCCCGCATTTGTCTTAAAGGTTTTTTTCCACTCATCACCTTCTCTCATCCTTATCTGGTGATATCCACTTTTAAAATCTATTTTTGAAAAATAGTTCGCTCCACTTAAACAATCCATTAATTCATCCATCCTCGACAATGGAAATATGTACCTAATGGTGATCTTGTTTATGGCCCTTGACTCTGTACACATTCTCCATCCTCCATCCTTCTTCCAACTCAACACAGTTGGTACTGTGCATGGACTCCAGCTTTCTCTAACCAAACCTTTGTCTAACAGATGATGAACCTATCTTTTCACCTCCTCATTCTCTTGAAGTGTGAGTCTTTACACTACTTTGTTCGGAAGGCTTGATTCAACAAAGTTCTCTAACAACTCTTGAATCTCTTTAGGAATATCCTCCATAGAATTACTTGTAAGGATAACTTTTGGCTTCCTTACTACAAATAACTGCATCTACTATTCTTTCTTAACTTCAATTGGGAGTTCCTTCCCACTCATGAGAAGTACGCTCGTGATGGCTTCTTCCTTCACCTTCTTATCTTTAATTGGTAACAACATATGTGTCCTACCATTATTCTCAAAGTTATAAGTATTTCTTCTCCCATCATGAATGACGTTCATGTCATACTGCCATGGTCTTCCCAAAAAAACATGACATACATCCATGGGAATCACATCACATATAATTTCATCTCTATATTCTCCTATTTTAAATTCAACCAGGCATTTTTTAGCGACTATTCCCTGATGACCCTTCTGCAACCATGAGAATTTATACAACATTGGATGTACAATCATCTCTAGATCTAATTTTCCACCATCTTTATGGATACAAAGTTATCAGTGCTCCCATTTTCAATTATCACCTTTCATACTCTGTCTTTAGTTTTGCAAGATATCCTAAACAAATTGTTCCTATGCACCGTATTTTCAACCTTGGGCTCTCGATTTAAGAGAAATTTCTTGATCATCAAATGTCTCCCATATTCTGCACCTTTTGCCTCAACATATTACTTCTGCACTTCATAAATGTGAGCTTCACCTTCTTCTTTCTTTCTCTTGAGACATTTCCAAGACATGTGTCCTACCTTTCCATAGGCATAACACTTTATATCACCTCCTGTACCTCTTCCTCTTCCTCTAGGAAAATAGTTTCTACCACCACTTTGCCTTCCTCAAGAGATTCCTCCTGTTTTAGAGTGACTATGTGGTTTCTCTACCTCACCCTTGGGTTTCTATGCCTTGTCATCTGAAACTACTTTTGCTTTGTTCAAGATTCTACCTCTGATTTGTTGACTTTTCTTCCTAGATAACTTCTCCTATGATTTAAGCGCAATATGGTACGCATCCTCCACTATATTTACGGTCATCATGCTGATTTCATCATGGATTTCATATCTCAGGCCATTGATGTATGTGGAAAATTTTTCCTCATATCTCTCTTTTTGTCCAACCCTGATGTTCAGTCTGTAGAACTCTTCTATATACTCCTTCATGGCCATTCCTTTCTGTCTCGGGTTCTGCAATCTACTAAACATATTTATCTAGTATTCCTTGGGTATGAATTTCTCCTCTAGCTTGGCTACCATTTGATCACAACTCTTAATATTTTTCTTACCTTTTCTTCTCCTATCAGCCTGCAGTTCATCCCACCATAGTTTTGCATGCCCTTTTATCCTAGTGACAACATGTTTCATATTTTTTTCATCATCGACATATTGATAGTGTCAATACTTGTCCATTTATCGTATCCAATTAAGCAATTCTTCTACGTCTAAATTAGCTTCATACATTGGGATGTCTATCTTTTCTATAGCTCACAACTTAACAACCACTTTCAGCAAGCACCCTTCCACAACATCCTCCACTATATCTTCTTCAACTTCCAATTCTTCATTTTCTGCATTACTAGCGTCTCCAACATCATGCCCTCTCCTTTGTGTTGTTTCCATGGAATCTGCCTTGCACACAGTTCCCTCGTCTCCCTTTCCATAGCACTATTTTCTACAGGCGACTCTACATATCTCCTAGGTGGAATTTTTCTGATGTATCTGATACCACACGATGATACCAGCCTACATCTTTGTCTCCTTTACCTACATAAGTCAATTATATATCTTCTATGATACCACTCTGACATACACAACCCCCTCCTCTCCTGGGGATTCTGCGACCTCCCAGCCTTGGATCTTCAAACTCTCTGAACCAAATCGGTTCTTTAGGTCTTAAACAGACTGTGATTAAATTATACACTCACACAGGTCCCCTTGATGTCACGTGTAAGTTCAGACCACTTACAACTCCACTCTCTAATGCTTGGCGACACCGATTCGTGAGTACTAGTTTTGTTCTATACTCTTTCTTCGCTATGTTACCATGGTCTAGGCCCTCGGGCCAACCAGTTCCCCACTTCGGGCTTTGAAAATAAAACAATATCCTCCCTTGTTTCCTTCTAAAACAACTTTCTCTGAATTCACAAGTCTCTGCCATATGCCTCTCTGGATCTGACACTCTAGCTATGCCTCAGGCTTTGCGACTTTGCGAAACTTCACCCAGTACACACTTACTTCTTCTAAATCTTTGATTCCTAGATTCTATAATCTATTTCCACGAGTCTCTTCACAGCCAATGGTTAGATTTGCCTCATGACTTCCTGATTCCAACAATCCTATCTCTTCAACACTTCAAATTTCTACGAAGTCAGAAATGATGAAACGTCTTGCGACCTGCATTCACGTAATTCCTCCCAGATCTAATGGTATAGAATGATCCCAATCCCTCCTAGACAGATATCATTTTAGTGAGTCAGAAAAACCTCAAATAAATCCTTCCTTAGAATATTTCTCATTGTTCTTCCTCCTAAACTTTCTCCCTTTGAATACTCCTTTCAACACATATCTGAATGTTAGCCTGTGCACACCTTGCAACAGGTTCTCTTATGAAATCCAACCAATCTGTGAACAAATTCAGATACTCCTTCTGAACTTTTGAATCAGAAGACTCAGTCACTCACTCCTTCCATACAACTTCCTTCAATCTCTCTCGATATAACTTTATGAGTTGAAAAGGACTCTGTCAACACACACTTTGTGGATGCTATGCACTTCTTTCACACATAAGGTTCATGCTATCTATTCTAAGCTTATGTTTCAAAATAGACCTTGTTAATGCACTCCTTGCAGACTCTCTCTGCACACTTTCACTTTCTCATAGAAGAAAAAAAATTGAAACTAATCTAAATCTTCATAAGTTCATACATTTAGCCATGTAAATGCATACATAAACACGAGACCAAGAAATAACAGAGAAATTCAAATAAACAGAAAATATACCATTCATTCATTCAGATAGACGCAACAATACCATACATTTGGTACAATGCTCCTCATTTATATTCATTCATTGAAATATACATATGTTCATACAATGATCCAGTAATATCCGCAACAACTATCTGCAGCCTAACAACAACTCATTGACAACAATTTCAGCAGCCTTCCCTAGGAAACAATACAAATATTTATACAAGAGGGATCTTCAATTTCTTCCCTCCAATGACTCTAAAGCTATCCTATCAAATTAGAAGCTATCAACTACTTAGAATTTATCACAATAAATATTTGTCACAGATAGATCATATCAAACACATCAAATCTGTACTGCACTCAGCTCTAATAAAAGAAAATACATTCTTTGATATTTTCATGAACCATATACCTCTACAACATTTAAGAAGTTCTTTAATTACAACTCTTTTCAAAAGATTTGCGTGATACACATTCTTCAAAATTTAAACTTCTTCAAATTGTGCACTAGTTTGCCTAGATGTCTTCCACTTGTGCTTTGTTGGAAATGCTCCTACATCGCATACCATTTCCATAAAAATGGATACCATACCATGGAAAGACAATGCATTCCAATTCCAATGCATACCATACCATTGCCAGTGCATACCATACCAAAAAATGGCAAGGAAATGCAGACCATTTCCATTCTCAATGCATACCATACCATATAATACCATTTCCAATGCATGCCATACAATTTCCATTTCCATTTCAATGTCAATGTAGGCCATACAATACCATACCATTGCCAATGTGTACCATACAATGTCAAGGCAATGCGTACCGTTTTCAATTGATACTAGTGCCATTACCAATGCATACCATTTCCATTTCCAATGCATACAATTTCCATTGTGAATGCATATCATTGCCAATGCCAATGCATATCATTGATAATGCATACCATACCATACCATACCATTGCCAATGCATATCATACAAAGAAATGACAAGGAAATGCATACTATACCAATGCATTCCATTTCCATTGCCATTTCCAATGCATACCATAACATACCATACCATTTCCAATGGATACCATACCATTTACATTTCCATTACCAATGCCAATGCATACCATACCATACCATACCATTTCCAATGCTTACAATACAATGGCAAGGCAATGCATACCATTTACATTTCCGATGCCAATGCAAACCATACCATATGATACCATACAATGGCAAGGAAATGCATACTAGTGTCAATGCATACAAGTGCCATTGCCAATGCATACCATTGTCATTTCCAATGCATACCATTTCCATTGGAAACACATACCATTTCCAATGCATACCGTACAAGGAAATGACAAGACAATGCATACCATACCATGCCATACCATTTCTAATGCATAGCATACCATTTCCATTGGAATTGACAATGTCAATGCCAAGCATACCATACCATACAATTTCCAATGCATACCATATAATGTCAAGGCAATGCATACCATTGGTAATGTATACCATACAAGGCAATTGAGAGGCAATTCATACCATACCAATGCATGGCATTGCCATTTCCAATGCACACCATTGTCATTTTCATTTCCAATGCATACCATACAATCGTATACCATTGTCAATGCATACCATACCATTTATAGTGCACACCATACCATACTATTGTTTAATGTCTTGAATATTCTAGGGTTGTTATGTGTCATCTTGCATTTCAAAAAGCATTTGTTATCTAAACCCTAATTTATGCTTGGATTTTCAACCCCCTTTCATTTAATGATTACATGTTTTAAGGGTTGTTATATTTATCATGTTGTAACTTAGTTTTAATATCATTTATTGGCTTGACGAGTCATGGAAATGTTATGGAATGACATTGGAAATTTATATTTATTGTTATATAGGTTAAAATTGGAAACTACATGACAAGGCATGGGAAGCTATATGACAATGGCATGGCATGGCATGGAAATGACATGGAAATGGAATGGCATGGAAATGGCATGTCCTCACAAGGAATAGCATTGGCATGGAAATTATTTTATATGGAAAGGAATGAAAAAGGAATGGCATGGCATGGCTTGGTATGGCATGGAAATGGAATGGAAAGGGTTGAAAATGCCATGGAAATGCCAATGGAATGGCATGGAGTGAATTGGCAAGGAATTACAATGGCATGACAATGATATGGCAGGGAAATGAAATGGCATCAACAAGTTTATGGGATTGGGTTTGGGAGGGTCCTTTGTCTCCTTGTCTTCTCTAACCCAAAAATTTAGTAGGAATGTGCAATCAACTCTCATAGATGGTGAAAAGAAAGGAATAATGGTTTCAAGTCTCCCTGGAGGAATTTTCATAGAATAACATTACTTTCTATAGTGTGTCATGAAATGTAACCTCAAAACCTTTATGTGTAGGTGGAAAATGATACCCATTCTAGGATCTAGTTTCCATGTGAACTCTTTTGTTCTATTGATCAAAATCAATAAATTTAGTGGAAATCATGGAAGACTGAATAAATATTATTAATAATTTACAGTCTTAACAAAATTTACATATACCGACTCCACAATATAAACAAACATGTGCGTTAATGGGTCATTGACTAGTGTTTTTGGCATTTATCAAGGGTTACACATAAATTAAATAATTTTATATATGCCATGCATAGAAAGAGGGGAATAATGTGTGTGCCCTAGAAAATAACATTGATCTGAAATTGTTAAGTGATTTACAATTATGTAGAATATAAATGAGAAAATGTATTTCTATAATAAATTATTGTAATATCCATTTTTTAAGGTCACAATATTTTCAGGTGACCACTATTTGAGTGTGGATTTCCATTGGATTTAGATGGAGATAATTCAAGAGGCATTTCATATGTTGGATGTGAGTTAGAATATGGACATCCACAATATTCATACAAATAATTCAGAAGGAATGATCTATCGATGATGTATAAATACATGCTTGATTGGAAAGCAATGCTACTTGAGAACCATTAATTGCTTATTAATTTATTACTTAGCAATATTTTAAACCATATCCTATTCCTTAACGCGCAATGAAAGTATTTATAATCACATTAGAAACAAATAAATGGATTAATATACATGAAATTCATACACTTTGGAATTCAAAAACTATGAAATTCATAGATTAATCAACATCAATTTACCAGAAATCAGAATCATAAGAAAAGTTCCATGAAATGTATCTATATATATATATATATATATCGTCTAAATTGTACATTTTTTACAAAATGACAACTCGTGCCCAATATACAAAGAAGCAACAAGTGCCCTAACATAAAAAAACATTTATATTGTGGTCTAGCTACAAAATGTCAGTATTTAGTCAATCATTGACCATTTCCACCCTCACCACCCTTAGGAGAATCCTGGAAATATATTTGTATTCTTGTTCTTGAGTATGCAACTCGAGAGGTTCTGGGCCTAGGCATGTTTCACTAGGATACGATTCAAATAGGAGATGGCTAGTTGTACTTCTTGCAAGTTCTCTAGAATAGGAGAATTTTGGGTAGGGGGGTTGGTCCTTCACCTGGGTGGATGAGGACCTAACTCAAGGTCACGCCTGGCATGATCTTGGTCCCATATGGACCCTCGATCCACCCCATGGAGGTCACCAATGTGAAAGAAGTTGACATTATTACCTAAAATAAACTCACCCCGTAATTTTCTCATAAAATATAAGGGCATCTCCATTTTATTGCAAGGAGGTTTATCAAAAACCATGTACCACCTATCCATCCAGTTTTGACTAATATGAGGATGGCTGCACCGATTAGTGGAGATTCATTTCCTAGTCAATGGTAATTCTTTTACATTTATAGGATCCTTAAAAATAGACAATATTTGTTGTTTTGAAATGCCCTGTTCTTTGACTTGGTTTCTATCCAAACTAGTGCTATAGTACTCATACATTTGTTCCTTATAATCTGAAATAGAGGTCAATTTACCTTGGGAACTTGCAATGGAATGCACAACTATGTAAAAAGAAGTGGCCAATGAGACTTTTCTAGGATCTCTAGTCTCCCTTAATTGTTCCTCAAGGGTTCGTAATATAACCAAACCCTCATGAATTTCAGCGTTTACATTGTGTGGTGGTGGTGGGTTGGGGTTTGATCTTCTTGGTTTTCTTGTGAGGGGTTTAAATTGTCTTGGGGTTCCATTTTATTATATATGTTGCAATTTAGAATCCATGACATGCAAATTAGGTTCCTTTTTCATTTAAAATACAAAATCATTATTATTATTTTAATTTACATTATTGGGATCAAATTAATAAATTGGAATGACTAAATAAGATTAAAATTATGAAAAATGTAACATACCTTGACACAGTGGCCCCCTCTTCCCTTTATTTCTCTTCTTTATCTACACTATATTTGACCAATCAGAGAAGCGCGAGCGTGATTTGTGAACAAATCGCTCTAGGGACCTTAATATATTTTTATCAATAAGACTACACACATGGTTTTTCCATTAAACCTATGTGGAAATCTAGGTGGATGTTCAGCCATATCTAAACATATACGTATAGGAACATGTGTGTGTTCCTAAGAATGTGCACATGTTCCTATGAGTGTGCATTCTTAATCATTCCATTGCCACTTTTTCGACCACCAAGTTCTTGCACTTACCCTCCTCTATTCCTTCTATTTCAATTTCTAGGGTCACTAAATGGTGAATCATGGTTGGGAAGTTGGATTATGACATAGTCCGGTTGAAAAATTGAAACCTTTATCTATATGGTGAAGTGACACCCAACTTTTTTTGATTTCCAGGTTGTTGAGGCAACCCTTCAAATGTGGTTTCATATATGTTCAAGGAAGTTCTATGCATGTGTTGGGTAAAGATATGCCACTTTTAGATTCAATTTTGTGCCCCCAATCCTAATGTTTTCATATGTGTTAAGTAACAAAAATTGTCAATGATAGAAACATCTTGTACTGTGGTTGACGCAGGGTCAAAATTTTCCTTAGCTTGAAGTGTACCTCATCATGGTTATTGATTGAATTTTATTTTTCTATATGTGCCTTCTCCCTTCTCATAAAAAAAATATTTTCTGTTGGGATAGTTACAACTTCAGGCCTATCTAGTTTTCAATATGGTTGTCTAGTACTACTTTCATTCTTGAGTTGGGTGTTGCATTCTTTGTTTTCTTCAAGTCTTCCATCATTGTATTTTGAGCTCTCAATTTACTAAAAGTAGAGGAAAAATAAGATGGACAATTGCTTACCATAGTATTTAGTGTGGCTACCTACTTAATTACCCCATCTATACTTTGTCTAGTTTCTTTAAATTTATCACACTCTTCCTGAAGAATAGTTGCAGTCTAGTTAGTAACTAGTTGTTCATTGCATTTTATTCTCTGACTTTGTTGCTACATCATTTTCTTATTTTACTCTTTAAGTAGTTGATTAATATTGATATGTGATGCAGGAGAATATCTCCACCTCATCACATGAACCAACACACCAACACGTAGACCTGCAATGGAGAAAGGGAGAGGCATCGACCCTCCCATTTTTTTGAATTTGAAATAATCCTAAACGGATTTTTTTGTTGTAAGATTGTAAGGATCGAGCCACACATTTTGTACAGGTAGTGGATAGGGTTTCCTTAAATGGTTTTCTGTAACAGAACCATATCATAATCAGGACTAGGTAGACATTTATGCAATGCAGGCATAGGAGTATGGTGTCGTAACTGATATAGCGATGGCACTAAGGCGATCATGAGGATAAGATCATAGGGCCCTCACATTGTAATTAAGAAGAAAGAGAGGAGACTTGAGAGAGAGATATATCAAAGGTTAGAGAGGCATTAGGAGGTCTTATAAGTTCCTAGAGAGATGTTGACAGAACTGGAACTCTGTTGAAGTGCAATTTGTTTTGTAAACATCTGTATAGATACACAGAGATAATAGAAAAAAAATTTTACTGCATATTCTTGTTCATGTGTTTATGTATTTCATGAATGAATGTTGTAGATGTATGATAATTTTCATTTACAGTAGACATATATATTTCTCTATCCCTATTTGAGTTTGAAATATCATTATGGGTTCTTTAGGTTGTGCAAGGAGTGCACAACAAAACATTGGAATTTATGTAGCCTGCACAAAGAGTGCACATATGAATATCTTTGTTGAGTTTAGAGGAGAACATGCCAGAAGGGCACACCAGGATAGATTGCAGACTCAAGGGAGAATCCTCAAAGTCACTGAATAATCTAGAGGGAATATTGTGCAAAGGAGGGAACAATGATACAAAATTGATGAATATTTTGTAGAGCTTTGTCAGGAAGGCATCGAGCGAGTACAAGTAGTGCACAAGAGGAATCTATTTCAAGTTCTGTAAGGAGAAAAAGTGTCAAGGAGAATACGATTACAGAGTTTCAAAAATAATATGGACAAAGACTTGTGCAAGGAGTGCACTAGACCAACACTTGGATAAAGTGTTGAAAGATAGCCATCTAAGGGCTAGTTATAGCATAAGGAGTGTGCAGAGGAGTGAACTGTTTGAATTTCAAAATCTTAGGAGGTCGAACGTAAAACGTGGCAGGTGGGCACTAGAAATCTTTTAGAAGACATAGAAGGGTGAGTCCCTTAGAGGATGAGTGATTTGAAAGCTCAGAAGAGATAGCACGAGTAGTGTGCAAGAGTGGAGTTATTCCAAGTCCCAAATCTCAAGGGAGATAGAATTTCCAGAACGCATGCGATACCCAAAGATGAAAGGATCGCAGGAGAAAAATCGAAGGCCGGTGCCTTTGAAAACTTGGAAGTATTCCAAGACAGGAGGAAATTGAAAGCTCGGGAGGAGGAGCAACGACAGCCATTAGATCAGGTGTAGAGGAGGAAATCTAGTCCATTGAATCTCATGTCTAGCCACATAGGAGAGCATGAAAGAGAAATAGATCTCAGTTGGAAGTGCGTGGACCAACAGTCGTCGGATATGGAGGAAGTGCATGAGGTTTAGTCCTTTAGAGTGCATAGGAGGAGAGCTGAATCGCGAAGTCGTGAAGTCCCAAAATCATTGGGATCATCCATTGTCAGAAGACAGGTGGAAGCAGATCAACATTTCGCTAACCCACATGACTGAACAGTCAAAGGAAAAGTTTCTAAAAACTCGCAAAACATGAATTCATGGAAATATTTCGACCGCTGATCGAGGAGACATTTGGACCATTGACTGTCCAGGGAGAATTTCATAATTTTAGGGTTGGGAGAATGGAGGTGAATCACATCAGGAGTTCTCAATACACGAAATCTCGATGCGATCTAGACCGTCATATCGTGGAAGAATGGAGACCATTGATATGTGGCGAGGATATATCGAAAAATCAGATGTTGGGAGAAGGGAGGTGAGTGACCCTCCAACTTCACAAAAAGCGAAGTCCTAATAAGCACTTGAGGCTGAGCCCTGAGTCAATGTCGGGGTTCATATGGAAAGAGGATAAGGGAGGAGCTAGTGAGTTCTAGGCCCTTGTCAGGGTTTCAGAGGTCGGGAGAGTCAGGGTGATTCTCATTTAGAATACCCAACATGTGACATCACCAAATGCCCTTCGAGAGGCATGCAATCATAATCAATGGTTACATGGAGAGAAGCTTTTTCCTGGTACTTGTACGCACAGGACGGATTTCACAAGGACCTGTGGATTTGTTCAAGGAATTCCAACAAGGAATCAAAAGAGATTTTTCATCATAGAGGTATTTAAGAGGATATATCCTTGACTGGGAGGTCAAAGGACCCTAGCGAGGTAGGGGGTCTTATCAAGTGGTATCAAAGCGGACGTTTTTATCTGTAGATTTTAGACAAAAGAGAAAGAGGAGGAGGACATTATTTTGTTTGCAGATAACAGATAAGAGAGGGATGATGAGAGGAGATGACCTGATAACATCAGGTGGTATCACAAATAGGAGTTTGCCTATAAACAGGAGGTGAAAGAAACATAGTACTAATGCTCTATGAGAAAGTTGTTGCACATGCACTGCAACAAAAAAAATTTAAACAACTAGGTGAGCTGTGAGGGAAGATGGAGATGCTCATAGATGAAGAGTGATCCATAGGATTTCCATGAGTGCATGTAGAAGGTGGAAATGGATACTAAATTCCATGAGCGTGGTTGAAGAGGAGACCACCAAAAAAAGAGTAAAGAAGAAATTCACAAGGATCTCGTTGAAATAAGAGAAAGAATGGAATGGTTGACATTGAAGATGCAGTAGGAAGCAAAGGTATGCTAGAGGTATGAATTGCCTCTGAAAAGAAAAGACAAATGGTCTATTCAAAAGTTTCTATCCAGGAACAAGAAAAAAGAGTTGAGGATGTGGCTAAGGTATGATAAAAACCTCATTGACACAAAGATTGTTTGTATTTGTGATCCAAAAGTTGGAGAAAACCTTAGTGATGAGGAAGGGAGATCAGTTTAAGGTCTCATAAACTTCGAGGAGGGTAGAGATGAATTTTCAAATTGTGAGGTGGGAAATGAAATGAGATCATTGGTTGATCTCATAGACTTCCTGGATAGAAATGATGGAAGTTCAAATTGCCGTGTGGGAAATGAGATGAGGTCAGTCGATCTATTATACTAATAGGTGGGTAGGAATGGACTTTTGACTTGCGAGGTGGGCAATGGCAAGGGATCAGGTGGAGGTCTCGAGTACTACCAGAGGAGAAGTGTCGAAAGTTAATATTTCCAAGTGGGAAATGAGATGGGATCAGTTGATCTCATAGACTTCCAGGTGGGCAGAAGAAAATTCCCAAATTTCTAGGTGGGAAGGGAAAAGGAGATGAGACTGTGTAAGAGTCTCATGGACTCTGTGAAGAGTTCATGTCAACAAGGAGTGTTGATAGATGAAGTTTCATGTGTTTTTTTATACCATGTGAATGAGTACAATTAGAAGTTGAATACTTCCATCACAAAGAAGGAGGATCGGAGGAACATTTTGATCATTGGGGAAATTCAGATATTCCTACTAGATAGCCCAGTTGAGGCTAGAGCATGTGTTGCAGATGCAAAAGGAGGAGAAGGGTAGCCAACGGTGACTGTCAAGATGAAGGAGCATATATAAGAAGCTTCCCAAGGAGAATAATAAGAAATGGATCAGACTCTGATGTCTACCCAAACAGAGGGAGAAGAGAATTCAGTAGAATTTCTCAAAATTTTAGCCAAGAAGATGAACAGAAGATGACTGTAGCATTAAGGCCTACAGTAGAATAGGAAGTGGAAAACACAGAATTTACTGATCTGTATGAAGAATTGGAATCCCTAGAGAGAAGGGTTATAGTTAAAATCATTCACATCCAACAGGATAAGTTGGAGATAGGTAGAGGAGCATACCATCCATGGGAGAATTTGTAAGAAGTTGGAGATATGCCAACACAAGAGGAGCTGATAGAAGCTAATGTGTTAGAGGATATGACTAAGCAACAATTCAGTCAAGAAGAGACTGCAGAATTGGAGTCTGCAACAGGGTGACAAGCTAAGAGCACAAGAGATGGAGAAAATCGAAAGGGGGATCGAGTTGATCTACCCAGTGAGGAGAAGGAAGTGCAGTAGAGAAAAATACGTAAGAAGAACCAGTCATTAGAGAAGCTGGTCGAAGATATAGAAGAAATAATAAGGATGATGTTGAGGTTAGCATAGGAAGAAGTCAACAAAGGGGATATGAACAAAAGATATCCTACCATAGCTGCAGGGAAGAATAAGAAGAAGAAATAGTAGCAACAACAACAAAAACAACATAGTTGGAGAGGGACAAGAGGACAACTCCAAGGGAAAGTTTGCGATCTAGGAGGATTTCAACATTGGAGGAGGTGAGCTCATGACGAGGAGCTCATGTTTTTCCTAGAAAGGTAGTATTATGTAGGAACATCACTCCACCTTAGCACATGCGACGACATGAAAACACACATATGTGCAATGAAGAAAGGGAGAGATGCCAACCCTCCCATTTTTTTAAATTTGAAATAATTCTATAAGGATTTTTGGGTTGAAAGGCTATAAGGAACAAGACACACCTTTAGGGTTTCCTTAAATGGTTGCCTGTAGCAGGCCCAGATTGTATTCAGGCCTAGATAGACATTTATGGAATGCAGTCGTAGGAGTATGGTGACATAACTGAGATAACGATGGCACTAATGTGATGGTGAGGATAAGATCATAGGGCCCTCGCTTTGTAATTAAGAATAAAGAGAGGAGACTTAAGAGAGGGAGATCTAAAAGGTGAGATAGGCCTTAGGAGATATTATAATTTCTCAGAGAAAGCTTGAGATAATTGGGACTCTGTTTTAGTCTAGTTTGTTTTGTAAACATCTACGTAGATACACAGAGATAATAGAAAATCAATTTTCCTGCATATTGTTGTTCATGTGTTTATGTATTTCATGAATGAATGTTGTAGATGTATGATAAGTTTCATTTATAGTAAAAAGATAGATTTCTCTATCCCTGTTTTAGTTTGAAATATCATTATGGGTTCTTTAGGCTGTGAAAGAAGTGCACAATATAACATTAGAAGTTGTGTAGCCAGTGAAAGGAGTGCACATCTGAATTTATTTGTTGAGCTCAGAGGAGAACATTCTAGGAGGGAACACCCGAATAGTTTTCTGACTTAAGGGAGAAGCCTTAGAGTTACTAAATACTCTAGAGGGAAGAATGTGCATAGGAGGGCACAAAGAT
The DNA here is from genome assembly GCA_032191745.1 of Picea mariana. NCBI lineage: Eukaryota > Viridiplantae > Streptophyta > Pinopsida > Pinales > Pinaceae > Picea > Picea mariana. Next base: position 547,540 of record JASDQU010099738.1, read on the forward strand.
ACATAATTGTTGAAGATTCTGTAGAGATCTTCTAGGAGGGAATCAAGCAAGTGCAAGGAGTGCACAAGAGGACTTTGTTTCGAGTTCTGTAAGGAGAA
>JASDQU010099738.1:547737-583978 GCA_032191745.1 Picea mariana
TAGACCTCAGAAGTACCTATTTATACTTATTTTTGGCTTATTATCCATTACATCCTCTTACCAAAACCCAAAACCTAGTAGGGTTAGGTCTTCTTGCATGCATGCCTCAAATGCTTTCCTCCTCTACATATGTGTTTACCTTGCACATGTTGCTTTTCCTATTGGATGTATTTTCATTATTTTCACTTTATTATCCAAAATTATTCAATTCCCCAAAATGGGCTTGCACCCAATAGGCCCCCAATATAGAAATTATGATTTGTCCCAAGTCACTTACTTACTCCAACATATGTCTCTTCCTATGTCAATGCATCATACATTTCAGTTATTCTTTGGCACTACTCTTGGGCCTGACTGCTCCTTTCGACCATGTTTTCTACTAGTTACGTGATAATTGGGGTTTGTAGTAGTTATCCTCCTTACAAGCCTATCCTCTGTATGTTTAACTTTGCTACATCGATATTGAAGACCAGTTTCTCTGCCTTTTCTTGCAGGGGCTCCAACTAAGCATGTCTCGCCATCTTCTATGCTTGTACTTCCTTCTCCTCAACTTATCAATTCTTCATTTCCACGACCGTCCTTATCTTCTCTAGAACTGACATCTTCCTCTATGGTTGTTTGACATATTCCATTGCTGCATGCAACTTTTCATTCTTCCCATGGAGCTCTTGTAAGCTCCCATTCTCTAAAAGTTGTGTCTATAGCTGGTGCTCTTCTTGAGTAGCTGTATCATGATGTGTATGTTCTGCATGATGTTCTCTGCACAAGCTCTTGCATCCTACTCTCTTTGCACTCTCACTTCTAGGGGAGTCGTGGGAACTGCGCACTCCTCCAGTTCTTTGATATGTTCTTTATACTATTGTAGAGTCTGTGCTATATTTATCATTTTGTCTTGCGATGAGGCTACCTATACTCCTTCTCTTTCTAAGATGGTTTGAAATACTTCTTGAATTTGGTTCTCCATCTTTTCCAGCTTTTGTTGCACCATACTTTTCTCCTTCCCTTCCTAGCTAAGTTCCTCCTTTAGTGAGGTGTTGTCTTCCTATTCTAATTGCAAGTTCATCTCATTAGACCTTGCTCTAGACTGAATCTCCTGAGAGACACTCACTTTCAATTTATACATTGCTTTGCTTGGATTCTTGGGAAACGTCGAGTCCAACATCTCAATGTCTTTTAGGGGCCTCTCTGTTGTCTCCTCAACCATAAACAACATCTCAGGGGTGATGATAAAATGTATTATCCCTTGTAATGTGATCTGTATTCTGTCTCCAACTAGTGCCCCTTCTTTAGCTGGCATTGTTGTTTTTTGTTGATGTTGCTCTGCCCTGATCCTCTACTGCTCCAACGCAATTTTCACTTATTTTATTTGCTCCAAAATTGAATCCCTTTGATTTTTGGAATTTTCCCGCACTCGTGACAACCAATCTTCCATTTTCATGGTTATCAAATCCACATCATATTCCATCAATGATGTTTCCATTAGTTTCTTGTGAGCCTTGGCCTTCTTTTTAGAGCCACTTGCTTGTTTCCCTTTTCTCTTCCTTTGGGCCTGTGATGGCTCAGCTGCTTCTCGCATATGTGTATCCATGCATGTGGCATGCCCTTATCCCTCTTCCATGGACATTTTTTGTGCCTCCATTTTCATTTCTTCTGTGTGCACTTGTCCTATCACTCCCCTTGTTTCCTTCTCTATGTGTGGTAGTCCCTGTGCAGAACCACGTTGTGATTTCTTCCTTTTCTTGGTCAACTTCTGTATGGTATTTCTTCCCCCTTCTTGGAATTGTGCAGTATTTTTCTTTTGGATTGCGTCGTTTGTGCCTATATTCTATGAAGGGATTCTTCGGTCCTGCGTTCTAGTTTTTCCTCCTGGCATCATCTTTGGGATTGTTGGCACTCTCCACTCCTTGGGTCATTCCTGGACCTCTATCTAGATGTCCTCCATTGTTACACAGTACTTCATATGTAACCACTCCTTGGATGGATCCATCTTTTCTTTTAGCCACATACTATGGCACAATCCCTGAAACTTCGCTATTTGTGAAAACTGTTAAACAATTTCTCAAGAGATCCTCCATGTATCTGCCAATTTGTTCTAGGTCTCTGATAAGTAGAGAGGGAACATGTCATTGTTAACATTCTTTGGCTCGGGATATGTTGTGCTTCGCAATGATCTGTAGCTCGTTGCACCACATTTTCCTGTCCTTGGTAGGAATAAAGTGTATGTGAGTTATTTCCATCCCATGAGTGCAATGAGGATGAGTAACCATGAATTGTGGAACTAAGAGCACCATTCTTGTCCGTCCTTGCAGTCCTATAAAAATAATTTTAGTAGATATGGGCCCCAACTCACCGAGCTCCCCTTTTCACACTGTGATGTCATTGCTACTACTACTCCGGGTACTTCTTCCTTCCTGCACTTGCACATTAAATTGCAACATAGCAGTCATGTTGCAGATCCTGTTGTATTATAGTTGATGTTTTTGATCTTGATTCCCCTGTTACCCCTCTTCATGCCATATTTGGATTTGATCTCACTCGACATGGGTTTCTCCTTAGTTGTAACCTCCAGGTATTTTTTGGCTTCTTCCCATCTGTGGGTAGCCATGTGATTGTTGCAATGAGATCAACATTAATAGCCACTGGCTTGTCCATCCATAATATTTCTTTGTGCACCCATGCTAACAACTACTTTACACATCCATTTGTGTGTTTATAGCACCCAAAGTGAATTATATTAAATAAGTTCATTATTAATGTATTGTACAGTCCTAGGATCCACTGTGCAGGCTCCAACAATGGCACACCTGATGGGCCTTATCCCCTACTTTCCAGGTAACACTCTGCTACCAAGTTTGGGAGATTTATTGCATCAGACACGTCATGGCCGGAGTATTTGAGACCAAATACTCTTCCTAGCACTTCATCATCAACCTTCACAACTTCAAGTATTTTCGACATTATTATGGCTAGTTCTACCTACGTGTGTTGTATGCCCTACACTACTTTCTGCTCGCGCCTTGTTTTTACCTTGTGGGGATGATATCCAAACTGTTGGTATATCTTGGCACCCTATTCTTTGTTTTCCTTCTAAATCTAGACACTCTTGCTTTGACCCCATAGCTTATTCTTGTTGATTCATCCCTTTTCCCCTAGATGCGTCAGATTCTGTTCTTTCGACCTCCTCTTTTAGTTGCTCGGCCTCTTGTGCGATTTTTTCTCCTCCTCTACATGCGTCATGGTCAGCCCATACTCTGGTGTGTCAATATCATCCACATCAACTACTATTGGCATATTTTCTATTTTGGTTTGTGGCAACTGGGTACTATTCCATGTGTTTCATCTAGTTCTGTGCGGCGCTCCAACTCTCAATGGTGACATGTTGATGAAATCTGAGATGCATACTTCTAACTTGCCAGATGCTATCAAAAATTATCCCTCTCTTTCTCTTCCACTCGAATCTACATTCTTATCCTTAGAAAAAAACACAATGACCTCCTTTCCCCCTGTTTTCATACTTTATAGTGGGATGACAAAGTGACAACTATGTCACACTAACAATTGTCACGTTTTCACTTTTTGTTGTGTTTCATGCATGTTCTGGCTTTTTACCTATTTACTTCTCTCCTGTGGGAAATGTTTTAAAAAACTAGTTTTCTTGCAGCGCACTGTTTATTCTACCAGTTATATTCTATCAAAACCTTGCATAGTTTCTAATATGTTTGTAGTTTTATCCCCTTTTAACTTTTTCTATATTTTTTTCTTTTTCTCCTTTTTATTTATTTTTCTCACTTTATCTCTCTTAACTTCTACTATAATACACTATGTACATATTTTCTTACTATGTTGTATCTTTCTATGTACTAGGAGGTCAACTATCCTTGTACAACTTTAGTTAAACCCCATTGATCATTCCTTTGTGTTATGTGCCTCCCATATCTTTCAAATTTATAGATCCCCCATCAGTGACAGTCTTCGCCTCGTATGGTCCTAGCTAATGCATTCAGAATTTCTCTAGATGCTGAAGAAATTTACTGTCATATACCAAGACTAGGTATCCCTCCTTGAAAATATTCCTTTCGATATGTCTCTTGTACAAAGATTTAACTCTTTCTTTTTGTACTTATTGGTGAAATCCTACCAGAATCCTATCTTCTTCCATTTCCATCAGCATAATTATCCTTTCTTTTACTGTGCCTCATTTTGTCATGTTTGTAATTGCTGTGACTCACAGACTGGGTACCAGAAATTCTAATCGCACCATTGCTTCCTACCCATACACCAACCTGAATGGTGTTTATCCTGTTAAATTTTTCCATGTAGTCTAGTATGCCCATAGTACTGTTGGTATCTTCAAATCCCAATAATCCGTGTTGACATTGCAAATCTTAGTTAGGGAATTTTCCAAGATCTTATTGAAGGCTTCCACTATTTCATTTTCTTGAGGGTGATGTGGTTTGTTCTTCTGATTGTAGACTTCAAATTCCTTAGTTAGAGCCTTGATAGTATTGTTGATAAATTACCTTGGTCACTCATCAAAATCCGTGGACATCTGAATCTAGTGATCAATTTCCCAAACAAAAAGTTTGTTGTTTTTTTAGCACTGCAAACTTTGGCTAGTGTTAATTCTTCCCATCTTGTTAGGTATTATGTCACAACGATGATGCAACTTTCTCTTGACCACTTTGTTGGTGGGTTAATTGGTCCCACAAAGTGTATGGCCCATTTGTCGAATACTTTTAAGGCTACTTGTGGTCTTAGGGGCATCTCATCTCTTCTGTTAGGTTTACCCACCCTTTGACAGACAACACATATTTGGCAGTATTCCTTGGTATCTCTGTGAATTGTTGGCCACCATAGTCCTGTGCGTAATACCTTATGCACGGTAGTGTTTCTTGCATAATTTCCTCCATCTATTCCCTCATGAGCTTCTGCCAAAATCCTATGCCTTTCATATTCTAGTACGCATATTCTCAAAATGTTGTTGTCTCCCATATTTTATAAATGTCTTGTAATCAATTGATAGTATCCAACTATCACTACCAAAATTTTCTTCTGCGCAGTGTTAAAATATTGTGGTGCAGTCCATGTACTCAAGTATTTAATGATGTCAGTGAAATATTCATCAGCTACTTAGACTGAAAATATTTGTGCATCAGGGAAGTTATCTTCCAAGTTGGTAGGCTCTTCTCATTGGTTACCCTTGACAAGTGATATGGTCCTACATTTAGCTTCCTTGATTTGACTATCACTTCAAAATCAAATTCCTGAAACAACAGTAGCCATCCAAAGATCCTCCCCCCAAGACTGGCTTGTTGACTAGATATTTGAGGGTCAAATGATCTGTGAACGTCTTTAAGCGTTTACCCAGTAAGTAGTGTATGAAATTATGAAGTTCATATACCATTTCTAAGCCTTCTCTTTCTGTAGTTTTTTAATTATGCTCTAACTCTGACAATTTTCTACTAGCAAATGCTATAGGTCCAAATCCTGTGGTCCAGGTTGTGCCAAAATTTCTCCAAGTTCTATAGATGATGCATATACATGTACATGGAATGTATTTTCCCAATCTGGGGATACTAAGATAGGTGTTGTGACCATATTTTATTTTAGAGTGTCCAAACCTAGCTGATAGTCCTCATTCCACTAAAATTTAGTATATTTCTTTGACAATTTCTCCATTGGGGTAGTGATCTATGCATATCCTTTTATGAATTTCCTGTAGTAGCATGTATGTCCCAATGTTTCTCTCAACTGGCACACTCATTTTGGTGGTGGTAAATTGAATATCACTGCAATATTTGCAGGATCAACTATCAAGCCTTGTTTACACACTATGTGGCCCAATAGTATTCCAAATGGTGTCCCAAAAACACACTTCTTGATATTCAATGATATATGACATTGCCTACATCTTTCCAACATCAACTTTAACACTTCCACGTGTTCTTTTATCAGACTATATATTGTCGAATCATCCAGATATACTTCTAAAAACTAATGAATGAATTCTTTGAAAGTGGCTATCACTACCTTTGAGAATATAGGTGGTGCATTCTTCATCCCAAAAGGCATGACTATGTATTGATAGGATCCCAATTCTGTGGAAATAGTGGTCTTGTACCTGTCTCTGGAGCTTCCAACATTCCCTCAAAGATTGACATATACCTTCTCTAAAATCCCACTGCATGTGCAATGTTCTCTCTAGTACAGACCATTACATACATAAAACTACCAACTGCACTGGGATACAAAACATGGGACATGTCCTTTTATTCTTCCTGTGTATTGGGACACTAATCTATAGATAACTTTACACCTATAGAAATAGGAACCTTGACCGACTTACTTCCATGGATATCAAACCTTTGCAATATTGTCTCAACATATTTTCTCTGATTCAACCAGAGATTCGTGTTTGCATGATCTCTTTTAATCTCCATTCCCATAATGAAGTTATCAACACCGATATCCTTCATGTCAAATTTGGAGGATATCTCTGATTTCACCTCCTTGATAACATCCATGTTATTTCCTACCAACAACATGTCATCAACATACAACACTACATAAATGAAGTGATTATCAACCTTCTTGGAACATACATTTTGATCATCCCTGCTTCTCACAAATCCTAATCCAAGGATGTATGTGTCAAACTTTTGGTACCACATCCTAGGTGATTTCTTTAGACCATATAGTGAATTCTTTAGCTTGCAGACCAACTCTTTCTTTTCCTTCACTAAAAATCCTTTTTGTTGCTTTATGCATATTTCTTCTTCCAGGTCAGCATGTAGGAATGTTGTCTTCATATCCATCTATTCCACTTCAATATCAAAAGTAGTTGCAATAGATAAAATAAATTTAATAGAAGTTAACTTGGAAATAGGAAACAAAATATCACCAAAGTCAATTCCCTCTACCCGGGGATAACCTTTTTCTACTAACCAATCTTTGTATTTCTCCACTTTTACTTATACATCAAATTTCTTCTTAAACAATCATTTTCTACCAATATATTTTCTTCCATCTAGAAACTCAACTAGATCCCATGCCTCATTATTATCCAAGGCATCCATTTCCTCAGCCATGGCCTTCTTCTAGAGTTTACTATCCTCTAAATTCACTACTTCCCTAACAGATCTGGGATCATCATCATTAATAGATAAAGAAAAATTAGAATGAAAATCAGGTGGAATATACCTTGTTGGTTGTCTTCTTTCCCTCACTGATCTCCTCAATAATGGGGTATGAGGTTCTTCTTCTTCTTCTCCATCTTTTTCAGTTGATTCGGATTTTTCATAATCCAACTCAAACTCTATTTTCTCAAGTTCTTATTGCCTTGGTAGGAATTCCTCTTTGGGAACATCTTTCACCTCTCTAAATACAACATCCCAACTATAAACAATCTTCTTAGTTTCTAGGTTCCAAAGCTTGTAACCTTTCACACCATCTTTATAACCAAGTAAGATACACTTTTCAACTTTATTATCCATATTAATCCTATTTTCCTTTGGAACATGTACATAAGCATAAAAAACAAACACTCTAAGATGTTCAAGACAAGGTTTGTTACCAATCCATACGTTGTGTGGAGCTTTATCATTCAACACCGATGAGGTTGATCGATTGACTATGTAACATGTTACACCCACTACCTCAGCCCATAATTATTGTCCTAACTCGACACCACTAAGAATGCTCCTTTCTTTTTCCATCACTGTCCTATTCATCCTTTATGCAACTCCATTCTGTTGAGGTGTGTATGGAGTAGTCTTCTTCCTTGCTATACCACACTTCTTACAGAATTATTTGAATTCATTTTTGCAAAATTCTCCACCATTATGTGTCGTCAATACCTTTATTTTCTTCTATATCTTATTTTCTACTAGAGCCTTAAACTCTTTAAATTTATCAAATACCTCAGATTTATTTTATAAGAAAATAAATCCATGTGTTCCTTAAGAAATCATTGATGAAAGAAACATAATACACAAATTTACCTAGTGATGGAACAAACATAGGTCCAAGCACATTACTGTGTATCAACTCTAAGATCCCCTTTCTTCTTGTAGCACTAGATGGGAATCTTGCTCATTTTTTTTCCATATATGAAATGTTTGCAAAAATAAAAATCCAGAGTGCAAATAGGCATACCTTCAACCATACCCTTACCGTTTAGTGTTCGAAGACCCCTTTCTCCAATATTCCCCAGTCTTTGATGCCATAGAATGGTCTTCTTTCCAGGGACAATATTTTCCTTGTCTTATTTATTTATCTTCTCAAGGACAACATAATGATTACACCCATTAGTATAATTTATTTCCAACAACTTGTAAAAAGTTCCATAGAGAACTCCCCTCATCAATACCATTTATCCTTGTAGCATCTTATAAGTGCCCTTTCCCAGTATGGTATCCACACTCACATCATCCAACTTTCTTAAATATATTAGGCTCCTAGCTAGTTTTGGATAGTGAAGAACCCTAGGGAGAGTTCTAATTCTTCCATATTTTAGCAACAAATTAACCCTTCGACATCCCATGATTTTGGTTGTCGAGTCATCTCCTAGGAATACATCACCACCATCATATTTTTCATATTCATAGAACCACTCCATGTGAGGAGTTATATGATATGGCACACCTGAGTCGATCAACCATACACCAGATTCTGCATGTCTACCTATAGATTCCATGTAAGCATCACCTCCTTCTTCAGTTGTGGTTTTTACCTCTCTCGAAGAGGAATTATCTATTGAAATAATGTAATTTCAAAGAGCATTCTTATTATTATTGTTATTTTATTATTAGGATTAATCCCCATTGTGGATTAATCATGTCGGTAGTTGTATTAGGACAAAATCCCCTTTTGCGGATTGGTCATCGGACAATTATAATGGGCAGAATAAGAATTCGGCCCCAACAGTTATTATTGAGACCCAAAATTAATTTAAAGGTGGGTTTACCCACCCAGAGTGAGAGGTTGGCCCTGCTAGTGAAACCCTTTCACACATGTTAGTCTTGTATATATAGGAGGCTAGCACCTCACTTCTAACACACAACTCACTTGCTCATTCTCTTATGAGGCAAGACGAAATTACCAGTTGGAGAAAGGGAGAAGAGTGGCACATCTTTTTGAGAGGACTATCTGTATTGGTTTGAGTTATCTCTTGAACATTGTATTGGAAATTTATGATAAGGAAGTTTTTGCTAGGTTTTCCTCCCCTAGAGGGTTTCCGAGGATAAATGTTGTGTCTCTTGTGAATGTGTATTTCTCAGTGATCCTGTTCTTATGTTTCTATTATCGAGTGAAATGAAAATAAATATAATAAAGGCATAAAACATTAACATGGTTTAAGAGCCAACCTGAAGGAATCATATTTCGCAAGAGGAAAAACGTCATTGTTACCGTACCAAAAAATTAGGGTTTTTTGAAAGTAAATGTTTTCATCTCCCTAACCACCTAGAAAGTTGGGCCCTCCCCCAAGGATCATTTTGGCACTTAGATCGCACCTTTTCAGTGGCTGGATCTCCCAGAAAGTGAAACCCTAGTTTCACAAAAGTACGAGAAGTACCAGAAATCCACAAATAAGATTTGACAGGGTAAAAGTTGGATTTTCAAAATTCCAACTACACCAGCTAACTCACCTCAGCCCAACGCATCTATCCCCTGGATCAGAATTTCAAAATTTGAAGTTTGAAAAAATAGGTTTTCCTCATAAAACCCTAAGTTGCAGTTGCAGTACCAGTTACAGTTACAGCCGAAGAACCAGTTGCAATCACCCTTGAAGTTATCTCAAGAGTTGGCAATGATTACCACCACTACCAGATGGATCCACTACCTGCAAATGCTATCAGAGGTATGTACTTACATATGTTTAATGGTTAAACCCTAAAGAGTATTTGCAGGACAAGGGATCTCTTGCCATAGATCCAGAAGGATCTCAAGATCCAACACATTAAGAGGAATGATGCAACCCAAGTGTGATTATTCTGATAGACATCTATTTGACATTATCAGTGTTGCATGTTGAAGCTATGATCAAATTATTAGAAGAATTAAAAGTTGATCACAGAGCTTATCCTCTAACCTAACCTTTTTCCAAGATAGCATATTGTCTTAGTACAACAGACAGGTTGAAGAAAGCACTCGTCACTTGAGTGAAGGAGGCCTGAAGGAAAAGAAGGAACTCACTCTTGAGGACAAGGCTCCAGGTTTGATTAATCAATGTTCAAAGGTACACATGACAAGATGATGACTTTAGTTGAGATAGAAATCATCGTAAAGTATTATACTTGATAGGATGTGAGAATATAGAGGTATATGCTTTTCCTGATACAACTAACATCTCCTCTAGGAGAAACCTTGTTTGTTAGTTCCAAGTTGCCATTGAAGAATGCTTGGTCACAATACTATGAGAGTGTTGACCTCATTTTGTATTGTATTCCTTACCTTTAATCTTTTCTTCAGATAAATTATAATTGATAGCTCTAAAGGAGCTACTGTGATGATTGTTCATGCTACTGCTTTATATTATCAAGAAGGATATTATTCTTGGTTGTTGTTTTGTTGACCTTGCTCCAGGTCACATGAGGAAGCTTTAGTGAACGTTGCATAAGGAAACGTGCTAAAGGAGAGATCATAAATGAAGCAATCATCGATGGAGAAGAAGAAGGCGGGTCACTCAAAAGATGCCATGACCCACGCTATTGAAGAATCCATGTGAACTCTAGAAGATTAGCTTACATCAACTACAAGGCGCTACCATACATATGCAAATCTGTCACAAGTTTACCAGAACTCAAGGTTGATCAAGAAGACATATGAAATGGATGTGCACAAGGGAAGAACATCAAGAACCCATTTTCGAAGAGGGACAACAAGGCAGAAGGAGTCCTATAACTCATTCATTCAAATGTATGTGGCCTAATGCCATCATCCTCCATTAATGGGTATGTATACTATGTATCATTCATTACTGATTATTCTCAGAAAAGACCTAGATATATTTGAAGTGTTTAGAAAGATCAAGGAATTCAAAGCCTTGATAAGAGAACCCTTCTATAAGGAATATTAAGATACTCAGGTTAGAAAATGGAGGATAATATACCTCAAAGGAGTTCGTGAACTTTTGCAGAGATGTTGGGATCAAGAGGGAACTCACTACTCCCTATAATCCTCAACAAAATGGTGTAGCTGAAAGGAAGAACATAACAATTATGGAAGTTGTAAAAACCATGATTCACAATCAAGATCTTCCTATGTGCTTATGGGAAGAAGCAACAATGATAATTGTTTATGCGCAAAACAGATTATCCCATAGTGCACTTGGGTTCAAGACCTTAGAAGAAATGTTCATCGGAAAGAAGCCATAGGTAAGCCATCTCAAAATATTTGGTTGTCCAATGTTTATTCATATACCGAAATAGAAAAGAAACAAGTTGGAACCCTCCGAAAAGAAGGGAATATTTATGGGATACTATTAGGTATCCAAGGCCTTCAGAATCTACATACCTGGACACTGCCATATTGAGATCAGTAGGGACATGACCTTTGATGAAGAAGCAACACTTAAGAAATCAAGAAGATGCCAACTTGAAGAAATATATGAAGAGGAACCTGTAAATCCCAGGATTACAGAATCCGTGAGGGAAGTTCCAAGAACTGCAGAACCTGTAAGGGAAGTTGTAACTTCCTTTGATGAGGAGACTCCTGAAGATCTGATATAATAGAAGTTCAAGAACCTCCTCAAATGAACTTATCCCATGAAAGAAATCCTGCTTGGGCAAGAGAGATTATTCAAGATGGAGAGAAGTTTGGTGTTCCAAAAGGAACCATGAGACAAGTGAAAAGACCGAAGCCATTCTCGAATTACACAGCTGTTATGTGCAATCTACTTGATGAAGAACCTACATGCTTTGAAGAGGTAATTCAAAAGAAGGAATGGGAAGATGTCATAACAAAGGAATACCAATCCATAATAAAGAATGATGTATGGGAAATAGTTCCAAAACCAAAAATTAAGGATGTGGTATCATCAAAATGGCTCTTCAAAATAAAACATGTTGTTGATGGAAGTATTGAGAAATATAAAGCAAGATTTGTCACTCATGGCTTTTCCCAGAAGGAAGGCATTGACTATGAAGAGACATTCTCTCCTGTGGCCAGATACACTTCGATCAAAACCATTATAGATCTTGCTACCAAGATGAAATGGAAGCTACACCAAATGGACATGAAGACAAATTTCCTGAATGGTGTTATCAAAGAGGAAGTGTATATAGAGAAACCCATAGGATTTGAGGTTGAAGACAGGAAGTCTCATGTCTGCCGATTGAAGAAAGCCTTATATAGATTGAAGAAAGCTCCCAGAGCTTGTTATGGCCATGTAGACAATTTCCTGATGACCTTAGGATTTACCAAGAGTAAAGTAGACTCAAATATCTACTTCAAAATTGTGGATAATGAAACAGTAATATTACTACTGTATGTGGATGACTTATTCTTAACTGAACAAGGAAATATCATCACTGAATCTAAACAGAGACTTGCCGTAGAATTTGAAATGAAAGACCTTGGTCTAATGCATTAATTCTTAGTCCTTGAGGTATGGCAAAGTCCATAGAGAATATTCCTTAACCAAGGGAAGTACACGGTCGAAATCTTAAAGAGATTTGACATGATAGAATGCAAGTCCATGAATACTCCCATGGAAGTAAAGCTGAAGATGCTGGTTGATACTTCATCAGATTTGATAGATGCCACACTGTATAGAAAAATTATTGGATCGATGATGTACCTGATGAATACTAGACCATACATCTATTTTGTAGTGAACACCTTGAGTCAGTTTCTGGTAGAGCCTAGACATGTTCACCTAGTGGCTACAAAACATGTGATGAATGTACCTTAAAGGTACAATGGATTATGGTCTCAGCTATGATGGAGATCATGACTTCACATTGAGTGGATATACTGATGCAGATTGGGCAGGAAGCATTGCTGACAGAAAAATCACTTACGGATGTTGTTTCAGTTTGGGATCAACCATGATCTCATGGTAGAGTAGGAAGCAATCTAGTATTTCTCTCAGCACAGTGAAAGCAGAGTACATTGCCGCATGTTTTTCTAGCTGAGAAGCTATATGGCTTCAAAAGTTGTTGACTAGCCTATTTGATTTGGATATGAGAGAAACCGCGATTCTATGTGACAACCAGAGCTGCATAAAGATGACAGAGAATCCTGTATTCCATGATAGGTCGAAGAACATAGAGATTCACTATCATTTCATCCACGACATGGTACAGACAGGATCCTTGAATCTCCAGTACATTAGCATGGATGAACAGGTTGTTGACGTGTTGGTCAAACCTCTATCTCATGTAAAGTTGAACACTTTCGAGATAAGCTTGGTATAGTCCGAAAGGACCCTCTCTGAAAGGGGGAGTATATATATTTATTCTTTTCTTCTGACCTCACTGTTAGACGTAAAGCAAGACGAGTCATTGCTTCTGACCTCACTGTTAGACGTAAAGCATGACACTGTGTGTTCCTTTCTTCTAACCTCACTATTAGACGTAAAGCAAGATGAGTCATTGCCTCTGACCTCATTGTTAAACGTAAAGCATGACATTGTGTGTTCCTTTCTTTTGACCTCAGTATTAGATGTAAAGCAAGATGAGTCATTGCTTCTGACCTTGCTGTTAGATGTAAAGCATGACGTTGTGTGTTCCTTGCTTCTTACCTAGTTGTTAAACGTAAACCAAGATGATTCCTCACTTCTAACCTCGTTGTTAGACATAAAGTGAGATGTTGATGTGTTCCTTGCTTCTGACCTAATTGTTAGACGTAAAGCAAGATGAGGCATGCTTTTGACTTCACTGTTAGACATAAAGCATGACGTTGTGACTCCTCGCTTCTGACCTAGTTGTTAGACGTAAAGCGAGATGATGATGTATGCATTGCTTCTAACCTATTTGTTAGACGTAAAGCAATATGATTCCTTGCTTCTGACCTCGTTGTTAGACGCAAAGAAAGATGTGACTGACACTGAGGTACCAACTTAACCGCTGTGACATTGAGCCAGTGTAGTACTTTGATGTGCCAACCTAGTGCTATGATGAGGTATCATTTTTACTAATACATTTTGATGCAGATCATGATGGCATTCTTTTGAGAATGATGATGTTGCCGATGAAGAAAACTTTTGATGACTCGTAAATATGCTAGCCAATATTTCAAGATGATATTGACGATACTATCCTCCTAATTCCATTGATGATGCAGACCTCTCTCACCTGATGTTGATGAAGAATAGCCTTCTTGTTAAGGGGGAGTGTTGAAATAATGTAACTGCAAAGAGAATTCTTATTATTATTGTTATTTTCTTATTAGGATTAATCCCCATTATGGATTAATCATGTCGGTAATTGTATTAGGACTAAATCCCCTTTTGCAGATTGGTCATCAGATAATTATAATGGGAAGAATAAGAATTTGACCCCAACAGTTATTATTGAGACCCAGAATTAATTTAAAGGTGGGTTTACCCACCCAGAGTGAGAGGTTGGCCCTGCCAGTGAAACCCTTTCACATGTGCTAGTCTTGTATATATAGGAGGCTAGCACCTCACTTCTAACACACAACTCACTTGCTCATTCTCTTATGAGGTAAGCTACAATTACCAGTTGGAGAGAGGGAAAAGAGTGGCGCATCTTTTGGAGAGGACTATCTGTACTGGTTTGAGTTATCTCTTGAACATTGTATTGGAAATTTATGATAAGGAAGTTTTTGATGGGTTTTCTTCCCCTAGAGGGTTTCCCAGGATAAATGTTGTGTCTCTTGTGAATGTGTATTTCTCAGTGATCTTGTTCTTATGTTGCTCTTATCTATTGAAATGGAAATAACTATAATAATGGCATAAAAAATTAACATTATCAAATCCATTTGGTTTATGAACCTTCTTAGACTTGCAATATTTCTTATAATTCCCTCCTTTAATACACTTCCAATATTTCCTCAAATATTTTCGTGGAGACTTAGATATACATGTAGATTTACATACCCCCCCATGAAGACTTACCAATATTCTTGTCTTGGGTACGATCTCTTACAAATAAACCATATGTTCTCTAACCGTCCATGATTTTTGACATCATCTCTTCAGATAACAAGGATGCAACTACATCCTCATACTTCAATGTAGATTAAGTGGTACTACCAATTTGTAGAACCAGATTATCCCAAGATTCTAGCAAATAAAAAAACAAATTAATACACTTATCTTCTTCTCCAGTCGTAATATTAACAAAGACATGTTGAATTACTGGAGTATTAAAGGTATTTAGATGTTCTTTCACAGAATCTCCATCTTCCATAATAAGATGATACAACTTATTTCAAAGAAAAAACTTGCTTACCAGTGACTTTGATTGATACAAATTCCCTAACTTATCCCATACTTCCTCGATTGTAGATTCTCCTGAAAAATTAAGAAACACTAAATCTTCCAGGCATATTTTAATAGTACTCCTTTGTATTCTATCCAACTTCTCCCAAACTTTCTTTGACATACCAGTAGGTTGTGCACTAGTAGTTTGTGTACTAGTAGGTTATGTACCAGTAGACTGTGTTCTAGTAGACTACGTACCAGTAGGATGTGTACCGGGATCCACAACGATCCATTGTTCTTTGTCTACAAGAAGGTCCGCCATCTTGATATTCCATAACTCAAAGTTTTTACCATTGAACTTCTCTATCTCGATGCTATAAAATCTTGCCATTCCTATTTCTACACTTGAATAACCACTGCAAAAGCTCCAACTAAACCCAATATTATCATAGACCCAATATAAACTTGATCAATAAATACTGATTCAAACCCTCCACAACAAAGTCATCCCCGTGAAGCCAAAAAGGAGCTCTGATACCACATGTAAGTTTTAAACCTGTGAATTAAAGAAATGCATACAAATTCTTAAGAAAAACCCAAATTAATCAATGGCTCATAAACACAATACACAGATATTTACGCTGGAAACACTTAACTGGGAGAAAACCAACCTTCCTTGTTGTTGCACGTATCAACTCTTCATTATATTAATTTCACCATTCACAATACAATATATACAATATTTTAGGTATTTTGTAGCTACTAAAACCCTAATCCCTTAATCATCAACTGTAGTTGTCGAATCTGATGTGCCCACACAAACACATTCAAAGAATATAACACATACCCAAAAATCACCATATGCTTGCATATCTTGGCTTTTGAGGACAAGTTGCAGGTACAAATGTTTGAGTTGCGTGCTGAACAATGGTCTTCATTGAACGTCCAAACGATCTAGGGTATTGATCTTGTCTTGTTATGATTTTCATTTATATAGAATACTTGGTATTAGTGTTGATTTCTACATGTCATTCCATCTATTTTGGTTTACCCCATTCCATGGAGATATTTTCCTCGTAACATAATTGGCAACCATACTGGGGATTGATATTCTTTCTGGTGTTTGGAGTGTTTTTCTTCTTGACTTTCCCTCTGTTATCTTAAGTTTCCGTGTCTCTTAATTTCTTGACAGACTATTTTTACTTTGCATCTAAGTTTCTTGGCCTAATCCTTGCCCTGACATTTTTTTACTATATATCTGTGGTTTTTCACTTGACTTACATGTACATACATGAGTTATCCTTCTGTAGAGTGTGTACATATGTGGATTTTGCTCAAAAGTCATGTACATCAACTCTTTAGTCTTATTTATTGAGTTTGGTGTTTGTTGGGTGAGTTTGGTTTGTTTCTAAGTCTTCTTGGGTCTTTGTCCTAACTGTTAATCTCTTACAGAGTGATAAGAAACCTTCTTATTGTTTAATTTTAAGGTGGGATTCTTTCTTATCATATTTTTCATTTGTTGTTCTTGCACATTGGTCTGCATTTTTTCTTC
Source organism: Picea mariana (assembly GCA_032191745.1). Classification (NCBI taxonomy): domain Eukaryota; kingdom Viridiplantae; phylum Streptophyta; class Pinopsida; order Pinales; family Pinaceae; genus Picea; species Picea mariana. The sequence goes on from JASDQU010099738.1 coordinate 564,681, forward strand.
TTGGTATCCTATTTGGATTGTCTATTTTTGCTTGTAGTAGGGTCTGTATGTGAAGATGCCATTCAGTCCTTGAATTTTTGATTCTTTATATATAAAATATATATAAAAAAATATCAGTTTGCATTATGGAATTTTCTCTTTTGGTTACTTATTATTGATCTTGATACATGTGGAAAGATTGCATTTTATTGAAATTTTAGAAGTTGCATTGAAAGTTGCATTGACATTGTTCCTACTTTCTTTTATATGGAAATATGGTGAAACAACTGAGTAAATTACACATGCCTCCTTTAGGTATGTCCATAACCCAAGGTGCATCGACCTCAAACTCTACATGTGGCTATCTGTCCATAGAGAAATCTCACTCGAAAAAGAGATGTTTCATCACCGCAGATGTAGTCAAAATGGTCCTATCCTTGTAGGAGACCCCCCCATTATAGATACCTAGCTTTATAGAGATTCTATGAACATTGACCTCTGAAAGAAGCCATCCCTTAATATCGGTAGAGAAAATAGCATAGGAAAAGGGAGTCGGCTTACACTTAGCATTCATGCAGTTTTTTTCCCAGTCCTTGTCCTACTAGGTAATAAGGGATTTCTACTAAGCTCTTTTCTCCACTTAAATAGTTTATACCATCCACTCTTTTCTTAAAATCTTACCATTTCTTGAGAATTTAAGATTAGGACTTAGTAGTATTGATATCCATTTATTTCATATGTTGAGTCATAATATCATCAGTTTCATGACCACACCTCTTGATTAAACAAAGCCATTAAAGTAACGTTGATTAGCTATAATTGATTAGAAACTATTTTATTTTTCAGGGTACACAAATGAGCTTAGGATATAGGGCCTTGGAATAGAAATTTGTGAGTAAAATTCTCCAAGGATATTAACTATACATATGTGTCTAACCAAGGACTGGTAAAATCCATTATGTAATTAGTGAAGTCAGGACACTCCGCTCACACCGGAGTTAAGGATGAGGTCATGAGAAGTTGGTTGCAAAGATAGCCATCTAATACCTTCTTAGAGTCATAGATATTTCTATGGTTTAATTCATATTTGGGGGTCATGCTAGTACCTTTACCTCCATCAGAGGTGGGTCTTTCAAGATTTTGGGAGTTTTTACCCTTTCCATATGGTGGATTAGACTTCCGACTCTTCTCTTGCGCATTGGTTATATTATGTTGGTTGTAGTTGTTTGACATAGGTATCCACATAAGTTACTTATAGGGGTTATTCTGCAAGTACCTTGAGTTAGACAAGGGTCAAAAAACACACAACCTTTATGGAGGGTTACCTCTCCGGGGGGGTCTGATCGACTGTGTTGTTAATCCCATGAGGGCCCTTATAACTAATTATGATAGCTCCAATATATTTAAGGGAGTCTCGGGCCCCTCTTCGGCAAGCCATACCTAATCTAGTGAGGGGGACCCCTTTTCAGCTACTATATCTTGTTTGTGTGCATTTTTCCTTATTGCTTTATTTTGGTGTGCTCTATGATTATTAGTTGGCACTAGGGTTTGGTCTCATATATTGAGTCTTGAGTCATCGTGGATCAGGAACATCCTCCTTGCAGGTCTCATTTTTTTTTGAAGTTACCACCAAATTTTGAGTATTTACGAATGTTTCCTTCTAAATGGCGTAAAGTTAATTGACATGGTACACATATCTCCACCTCTTAAATTTGTGATTATTTAGTTATGGTTATTGAGTAAAGTCTGATTGGAACTGGGAGTCCCTTGAATCCTTTAACATCTGCGGTTAGTGGGATTCCTTCAACTCCTTCAACCACTACAGTTGTTTTTCCATAGGTTCTTGTCTTTACTCCTACCCATCCTGTAGTTTCTACTTGACCCATAGCAATGAACCCTTTTGGGTCTGTTTTTGGTACGTTGGGATATAATTCTCATCTGATACCTTCGATCTCTAACCATTTTTATTTTGGCATTCCCAATATGACGTTACAAATTTTATCCTCCATTCGACCGACTAATGGAAATCCTAGTTTTAGACTTGGGGGCATGGCTCCTCTGCATACTACTCTTTCATTTGGTGGAGGCCATATTCCCAAAATGAATCCTATGGTAGGAGGCTAGCCTCCTTTTTCTTTCAGGTCTAATCCTAGTCTCATATCTCATTGATGGAATACTCAACTGGGTGAACAAGACACTTCCTATATTTTTATGAGTTACCTCAAATATGTTCCCTATTCATGGAGTCATAGTCAACTACTTTTAACCTGGTTTTTCTATCTATTTTCCAGCATTTAATTTATTAAAATATATGTCCATCAAAAGAAAACAGTTAGGAAGTCAAAATTTTCTCCAACAGTCATAGAAAAAATAATTACATACTTCCACAAATCAAAATTCAAATTTTTATAAATGGAAATTTATTTTTAAAACAACAAATTTGAAATAATATTTTTTGAATATTTGAAGATATCATAAGAATGTTTCTAATACATAAGTTATCTTTCATTCAGTATTTTCATCCATTTATTTCTAATCATTGAAAATAATAAAAAAAATCTACTTTATAGCCACAAATAGCATTCATATTATTTTTATTATATATGTAAAGTAAAAAAAATTAATTTGTTTAAAAGGATTAATGTAGTTATTCCTGCTCAACAACTAAAATCTTCCCTTATTTCACCTTTTATTATAGGTATTCTTTAACCAAGAAATATTACCCTTGTTAGTGTTTCAAGTCATAATCAATGATTACTTATGTTAGTTTATTTCTTTGCTAAACACAAATGAAATAAATATATTGAAGTATGAATATTTAAGATTCCTATGCAAGATAAGTATTCTCTGGTTATTTCTACTTCCACAACAATATATCTAACAATATATTATTAAGAACATATTCAGAGAAAAATACTATTATCATCCATCTCCTCCCAACCATAGTCCAGAGCAGCCCAAAACTACTAACTCTTGTCACCCCTGAGCCAAATAATTTATTCCAGAGGAAAAGGAAAATTTCAAGAACCTTCTCTAGGTAATTTACAAAACTTTGTTCTATCTCATAACCACCAAGCTCTAAGTTTGCACAAGCACTCAAAAACGTGTTGTTTGTTAGAAAAAAATGATCACAGAGAAATAAAATAAGAAAAAAAGTATAAATAAAACAAAAAAGATACACAATACAATACAAACATAGATATATATGGTTCACCGAGTGTGGACTACTCCCACTAGAAAAATTGCCAAGTGCTTTCTTTTCATTGTCCAACAAATGAAGGGATACAACCTACAACAAAACTGATGTAATTTTCTCTTCTTTCTCTCAAGTATCCTCTCTCAGAATACAATATTCACAATAATGCATAACCACAATACATTACCTCAAAAAATAGGGCTTCCTTCTAAGGAAAAAACCCTAACATAACTTCTATGATCAGATATGTGACCTTATAATGAATAGTCTAGATTTACTTTCAAATTACATTGAACATTCACAAGAAATTTTTTCCTTAGGGGGCCCACTTTCCCCTGGACCTCGTAAAAGGGGTAATCTTCCCTGCAACCCCCCCAACATGGAGGGGTGTATAGTCTTCCTGGGGTATAACATGGCTGAAAACAAATGCCTATGAAACAGGAAGATAATTAGGCTCCACAACCAACATTGTTTAGACCATATTTGTTTCTTCTCTCTTGTTTTACCAAGCAAAGAATAATAATAGCTTGCCTAGGTATTTTATCTCTTTTTCCAGTGAGCCTTCTCCCTAACTCTTAGGATTCTTGGCCTAACTTCTTTCTAGCTTGTTTCCTAACTTCCCGCACTCTTGGGGGTAGGTTAACACTTTTCCTCATGGACAATATTTACTTTTAACCTAGTGGTTTCTATTGTTTTTTCACTTTTACCAGAGAATAAAGAATTTCTCTTATCATAGTTGGGTTATCTCATCAATTTATTTTAGTAATTTTTAAATAAAATAAAATAAAAATAATATTTACATAACTATTTTTCACCATCAATTATCTATGATGATCAAAATTTTAATTAGAGTTTTTCCCAATGTCATAATTTAATATTCACAATTACCTAAAATTACTCAAATATTTAAATTCAAGGGTTGTTACATCTTCCCCCCATTGAATTGAACATCGTCCTTGATGTTCCAACTAACTATCCAAACCTTACAAAATAAATGGGTAGGATTTCCTCATAGCCTTTTCCATTTCCCAATTACCTTCCTAAGGACCAAAGTGCCTCCACTACACTTTAACCTAGGTGATGGTTGTGTTCCACAGTAGATTTTATTTCCGATTGAGTATACATAGTGGTTCCACCTGAAACTCTCCCTCTAGTTCCACATGGATCACATTCCAATTTACAACATGAGATATATAAAGAACATATTTGTTCAATAATGAAACATGAAAGACATTATGTATTTTCATGTTAACTAGTAGTGAAAGATGGTAGGATACTGGTCCTACTATGGCTAACACTTCAAAAGGTACACAATATCATGGTGATAACTTAGATATCTTTCAAAGTCTGAGTGATTTTTTTCTAGGTTTTATTTTTATGTAAACGTGGTCTCCAATATTAAGATCCTTGTGTGTCCTTTTTGAATCTGCATAAAGTTTATGCAATATTTATAGCTTTATAAGTATATTTTAATGGAATAAAGTGTGCTCCTTTTGTAAGTTTAGCAATCACAACCATCATCGAATCATATTTATTATTTTTTATAGGTAATATGGTGATGAAATCAATACTAATCACCTCCCATTTTCACTCGGGAATGGGTATGGGTTGCAATAGTCTAGTCGGGTGTTGGTGCTTTGCTTTAACTTGTTAGCACTCTATACACATAAAAATGTATTTAGCTACTTTTGTGTTCATTTTAGGCCAATTTTTTTTTTTTGTAAGTTAGGGTTTGTATTAATTCCTATCAAAAAAATACAATTGTCTATAGATCATTTGCAAACGTGATAGCGATGCCCTTCTAGAAAACCACCGCTGGCACTTGTCCATAGTCCTAGGTGGCAACGATGACCATATAGGAAACCACTGTTGCCATTTCTCCAAGAAAAAATTGTTCCATAAAAAAACAAAAAGCTACACAGCCACACATGGAAGAATGTTGACAACTGAAATTAAACTTAAGGAAAAAACATAGCCCAGCCCTCCATGGCTGCCAGAAAATGAGACGAGAAGGAATCCTGAGATAGAAATCATTAGAAACCTAGTTCAAGCTGCGACCTAGTGTACACTTGGTGCGCCTTTATTTTTCCTTTGTCGTAGTCCATTATGGCTTGCCAAAGATCCTGAAGGAAGGACATAAGGGTGTCCACTCGGCTCCAACGGTCTTCTTTCCTATTTTGCATGTCGAGCATAGCTGACTTAACTTCCCCCAGGTCCTTTTTGAGGTCACTCAGAGTATCCATAATCATTGTTCGATCATCACACCTATCATAAAAGGGTCGGGGGTGGGTGCACAATAGAGAATCAAAAGAGGAGGAAGGAGATAAGGCAGGATCCGAGGTGGTGGGGGTGTGACAAAAAGGGGAGGGTGGAAAAGTGGGTCATCAAAGGGGGAAAGGGGGTGGAGGTGCGAAGCCCAGCAAGCTACCAAAGTGATCAAATGACTTGACCCTATAGGCATAGGGGTTCAACAGAGGAGAGAGTTCAGGGGCGTGCTCATTGAGTGGTTGGGCAAGTGCGGGCACAACGACAAGAGACAAGACAACGAGAATTTAGCTTCAAGAGGGGGGATATTGGCTTATGGGGAGAGTCTATAACATTTTTATTATCTTTAGATACCATAGATGGCCCGAATATGGTTTCTTGTGAACCTCTCATAATATTAGTTTTTTGTTTGTTCTTCATTGTTTGGCACATAAACTCTATTTTTATACAAAATTAAACATTCTCGGTTGCAACTGAATTTTTAATATTTGTTGGTTAGAGAATGAATCAGACAATTTTCTTGAATCTTCATGTACTCCTCATCTTTTTTTGCTGCCATTTCAATTTTTTGTTTTAAATTAGATTGGATGTTGCTAGTAAAAATTGAATTTAGTTTTATACCAAGGGCATATACCACCTTAGTTTCCTTCCATTTAATGTTTTCTATAATAAAATCAAACTCTCTTAGGAAATCTAAACACCTATCCTAACTGGCATTTAAGTGATTTTTATTAAAACATTGTTTGAGACTGACATTGTCTATTTTTAACAAATTCCTAACAGATAATGCCAGCACATTTTTAAAGCATGGAAAATAGAAGTAAACTCAAGATCACATGGAGAATATTTTTATTCATGATTCTTTACTGTCCTTGAATCATATGAAACTACATTCCCTTCCTGCATTAGTACTCCCCCTAAAACTTCCTTTGATGCATGTATACACACTACAAAAGCTTTGTGTGGATCTGCTACTTTTAAAATAGGTGCGGTGGTTAACAACTCATTTAACTTTTCAAAAATTTCCTCAAATGTTTTTTGTCCATTCAAACTTGGTTCCCTTAAGGTTTTCAAAACCAACTCTAGATGTTCTTCATGTTCCTCCTTTGTTTTGGAATTGAACAATATAACAAATCTAAACATTATTTCAAATTTATCCAAGTATTTTTTTAGCACATTATTCGTAAGGCACATAAAGGTTGCATGAACATTTTTTAATCCAAAGGGTACCACTATGAATTCATAGTGTCCATATTTGGTTCTAAAAGTAGCTTTATGTATGTATTCATATTTTTATTCTGATTTGACAATATCCTGACCTTAAATATCTCTTGGACAAGATTTTAGCCTCTGCAACATCGTCAAATAGGTCATCAATATAAGGTAGAGAGTAATTTTTTTTTATTTTCATTTTGTTGAGTTTTCAATAATCAGTGCACAACCTAAAAGTTCCATATTTCTTTTTCACGGATAAGACCGATGCACCCCGTGGAGACAAACTTGGTCTAATATACTGCCATCTCTTGAAGATGCAATTTTAGTTCAATCAGTTCAGGAATACTCATCGTATATGTCACTTTAGAAACTAATGTTGATCATTGTACCAAATTTATTGTGAAATATATATCCCTTCTAGGAAGTAGTCATGGAATTCCTTTCGAAATTATGTCCTGAAACGTACCCAATCTAGGATGATTAGTCAACAAATGGTCAACCATAATATCTACACTTTCATTTATATGTACAACAAATATTTCACAACTCTTTCTAGTATTTTGTTTCAACGGTAAAGAAAAAAATGGCCTTATTGATAGACCATGAGGAATTTCCTTAATGGTTCTCTTATGTGCCATCTCATCTAAGAAATCAAAATTTTTACTTTTACAATTCATTGCAACTACATGCTTTTCAAGACAATTCATTCCTATGATTATTTCATAGGATCCTAAAGGTAATATATTCAAGACTTATTATGTTTTACATTATTCAGTTTGTAGTCCTCAACAATCATAGGGGAAACATAGCTTAAACCTACACAAGTTTCAACTAAAATAGAGATAGATTTTTTATTTAGCATACCTTCAATTTCTACCATGGAAGACTAATGATTATCCTATCAATTATCCAAAGCTGCATTAATTTTTGGATTGCATTGTGTCATGTAATTAACTATCAGTGCCTCCTGAACATTATGCACCGTCAATTTTCTGTTCTTATTCAAAGGGAATCTCTGTATAGTTGAGGTTCCTTGCAACCCCAACATTGCAATGATGGTCTTATTGATTTATTTACTGAATCAATTGGTATGGTACTATTCTGAGATGATACACTTTGTTTCTACCCACTAAACCTATTATGTTTAACTGGTGCAATGTGAGATGCATGACATGGGTACTTAAATTATTTCTTTCTAGGATCAAACTTGTTATTTTTGTTCTTATCTTGCCATGTTTTTGTATTTTTAGGTGTTTGTTTAAACAAGGTATAACACAATTTAGTGTGTGTTATTACCTCTTCCATCGTCTTAGTATTAGGGAAATCAATTTTATCCTCATATTCTTGAGGCAGGCAATGCATAAAACATTGTACATTTTCTTTCTCTTCTCTAAGGTAAGGTATGTATCTCATCAAATCTGAAAATTTGGTAAACAAATCTTCGATGGTCATATGTTCTATTTTAAGGTCATGAAATTCCTTATCCTTTTCATCGAAATACCTTTCGCTTCAGTATTTCTTAAATATATTTCAAGTGAGCTCATTACGCCTAATATTGTTTACTTTCTTTCTTTCCTGCCACCAAATAACAACTTTTCCGTTCACTTGATATATTGTCAATCTAGACATTAAGTTTCTAGAGTAATTATAAATAGGTAAATATTTCCCCATGTTTAGGAAATGAGATTTTTCTCCCACTTTAGTCTCCCCATCAGAATTTGGTGGTCTTATTTTTTTAAACTCACTGAGTAGTATGCCATTTCCTTTTTTTGTTTCTAAGTGTTTTCTTTTGCAATGTGTTTTCTTTAGAAACATTATTGCTATTTTCCTATGTCATCAATGCTACTCTACCACTAAACACGAAGTGTTCCAATTTATTATGAAATTCATAAACATTGAGTGTTACATTTTATTATGAGATTCATAAATAGAGACTTCCTTCTTAACATTATTATAGGTTTGTTCTATATTCTTACTCTATTTCTTGTCAATCATATTCTTGAGTAAAATTTCATTTAGTTCCTCTTTCTCTTTACTCGCTTTTAGCAATTTTTCATTGTCTTTTTTAGTACTCTGCAATCTGACCTCTATACCTCTCATGGTTTCAGGTAAATTGAATGAATTCTTTTGAGGTTGTTCACTATTCAAATCTACATACATTTCAGGTCCACTTGGAATTTTGTTTCCCTCACTCTGATTCCATTTGTAACATCACCCCAATTTTTATTTTTTAAATAATCTTATAGTTTGGAAACCAAAACTATACTTCTAATCATCGTTTCAACATTACCATAGTTTTTATTATGGTTTGGCACAAAAGTGAACATTACTACTCTTAATGTATATTCATTTTATTTCCACATGCGAGGTTAAAAGTTTCAAGCGACGAAATTTCTTGAAGCGTCCACCCAATCTCCAAGGTAGAAATGAAATTAAATTTTTTATTCAACTTGAGTTTAATTTTCCTCCTAACTAGTGTGTTTTTGTCCAATTCCCAAGGTGTTATAATAATTAGATATTCAAATAACATAGAAGACACTACAAGCAATGCCCCATCCTCTATGAAATTCCATCTAGCTTTCATCATGGCTCTTTCTAGTTTATAATATTCAAAATGGAAGTGACACACACAATATTTATACATGAAAACATGATATTATTATGAATACTGACTAGGCTTGTCGGTCATACTTGTTAAATATATATGTAACCTCAATAGTATTACTGTACACTGCCAACTGTCCTGACCAGCTGTACAATCGTTCTTGAATTGATTGATCCTATTTAGCTCAACCTTTTGTCCTTTTTTCATATATTCTCAATACTAAATACTATTTCACTCTGCTCATTTTATTTTCTTTCCCAATTCTATCTTCTTGTTCTCATTTTGTCATGGTATCAAATCATGAGACGTAAGCCTCTTCACATAGTCTATAGAGTAACCTTATCCTAGGAAGCATATAACTTACACTGTCTAGGAGAGAATGAGATGCAAGATTCTTCACATTGATTGGAGAATGGGACACAATCCATGATACGCTCAAAATATCAATGCAGACAACAAGCACGGAGAAGCAGAACAGTTGCAGAAGGATGAAACATTTAAAGAATATTGAAGAATAATGTACATTCTGCTAAAAGAGCATGCAGATATCAGTCTACTAAAAACGATAGCTGGAAACATCAGAGTGCATGAAGGCAGACCTGCGGAAGGAGAATTGAAGGATACCAATTAAAGATCTGTGATCTTTTTAAAGAATTCATGAAAGATTCATGAAATTTCTTCTCAATAAGAAAGTCTTTGTTCATATAGAAAAAGAAAAGCTCAATAGCCATAAGATTGACCCTGCAAAAAGATCTGAGCCATATATCAAGCTCAGAAAGGATGAGGAGTGCGCATACAAGGATAACGCGTTTTAGTCGTCAGATGAAGGCGAGAGAAACAACATCCGTTCGATCAAGGTAAAGTGCACTAACATTAAAGATTTGAAAGTGAATAGGAGAATAAGAATTATGAAGTTCTGAAATCATTGAGATTGGCCAATGTCAAGGAGGACACATGGTTAGAAATCAACATTTCATTGATTTGTGACTCAGAGAAGTCAAATATTGAGTCATGATAACTTTCAAAATGCAAAATAGGGACTTGCTATGAGACGTTGGATCAAGGGAGACCGTGAGTCATCGATCTAGTCTCATCGGAGTTATGAAACTTGGAAGAGTAGAGGTGAGCCAACCTCCAAATTCATGAAACAAGAAACCCCAATTTGATCACAGTCAATTATCAGAGGGAGGATTTGGACCGTCGATCTAGCACCACTGTTATTTCAAAAATCGAGAAATCAGAGGTAGCAATTCTGAGAATTCGTGAAAATCGAGTTCAGGATTTCATCGCAACTGTCACATCAAGGAAGCATCTGAGTGATCATATCTGAAGCATCGAGAGTTTGAAACTCAGGAGAACGGAGGTGAATCACATCGAGAGTTCTTGATACCCAAAATCATGAAGTGCTTGGGAGATTAGCCTCGGGTCACAACCAAAGGTCACAATGGTGGAGGATAAGGGAGGAGATAGCATGTGCTAGGCCCTTGTCATGATTTCAGAGATCAGAAGTCAAGAGGAACTTTGGAAAATTGGGATTTAGAAGAAGAGAGGTGCGTAGTCCTCCAACATCCTGAAACACGATGTCCTAAAATGTGAAAACCTGAAGTGCCTCGTTCTCAGTCCCCAGTCACATGAGAATCTAAACTGTAAATTTATTTTGGCTCTCGAGTAAACTCACATATCCCAATTTTGTCATTAGAGGGAATACAATTGCTAAATAATAGAGCTCAAAGCTCTCAATCCATAGATCCCATGCTCGGATAGTCAAATCCAACCAAATCGATGCTAAAGAAGTGGTATACCCCATGTTTTTTGKTCTGAAGTCACTGAGAGAACTTCACAGACCTGATTTTTCATCCAAGAAATAGGTAAGCATGCAAATCTTTAAACAATTTTTTTTTGTTTAATTTMTTTTCTTCAAGGATGGCCACCTCAAGCAATTTATGACCAACCCTATGACCAATTCTTTTTGGAAAGAATTATGAGTTTTGGTCTCTTAGAATGAGATCCTTCTTGCAATCACAAGAGTGTTGGGATCCAATGGATCTTGGATATGTGGAACCATACCCAACAAACCTTGCTGCCATGACCAATAAACAAAGGACTACTTAGGCAACACAGAGGAACAGAGAAAATAAAGCCAAATTTTGGATTCAAAATTTTGTGGATAACTCGATTTTCTCAAAAATCACAGGCATTGTTACTTCAAAATAGGCATGGGACATCCATAAATCAGCTTACCAAGGCAATGATAGAGTCAACACAGTCAAAATTCAAACTTTGAGGACACACCTTGAGACTTTAAAAATGACAGAGTCTGAAAATGTTGATCAGTTTATGACCAGAGTCATGGGAATCATAAACTAGATCAGATTGACTAGTGAAGCCATCCCAGATAAACTAATTTTTGAGAAAGTCCTCAGAATTTTACCAAATAAATTTGAAATGGTTGTAACAACTATCTTTGAATCCAAATATCTTTCAAATTTTTCAACAGATGAACTAATGGGATCTCTGTTGACACATGAGACCAAACTACATCTCACAAATGAGTCAATCGCCAGTGCCTTCAAAACTCAATTCTCCTTCAACAGAGGAAGATGAAGAGGTCATCAAGGAAAAGGGATAAGTCCAAGTAACCATCCCTCAAATGAAGGTCACAAAACATAACAAGAATCATCATTTCCAAGGTTACAAACAACAAAACTAGAATTAGAATTTCCAGACTCAAAGAGGTAGAGGGAGAATATCAAATGACAAATCAATCATACAATTCTACTACTGCAAAAAGTTTGGGCACTATGAATCTGAGTTCCTGAAGAAGCAATAATATAATCTCTCAGGAAAAGAACATGTGTCAAATCATGAAGGAGAAACCTCAGATTGTATGTTTCTCTCATACCACAAGACCGAAGAACATCATAAAGATCTCTGGTTCTGGACAGTGGATGTAACAATCACATGACAGGGAACAAATATTTACTTTCATGGATTGATTCTTCAATTTCATTTGATATTACACTTCAAAATGATTCCTTAGTCAAAGTTCAAGGAAATGGAACTATTCCTATTCTTACTATACAAAATGTAAAGAAAGACATACACAATGTGTATCATGTTCTAGACCTGACACATAATTTGTTAAGTGTAGTACAACTCATTGAAAATGGCTATAAGGTACTTTTTGAAGGAGCATAATGTAGGATATATGATAAAATCCCCAGCAAAAAATTGATTTCTGAAATCCGCATGACCATGAATAGAATGTTTCCTGTAACCCTGAGAACTGCAAATTTGATGCAATCATATGCACAAAGTGCATCCACCACCAATGAAACTATAGTTTGGCATACAACATTTGGACATCTACCCCTTCAAAGTATAATTCTTCTAAATAAGTAGTCCATGGTCAAAGGTCTCCCTGTCTTCCAAGAGAAAAATCCGCCATGTGAGTCTTGCATACTTGGAAAACATAAGAGAACTAGTTTTCCATAGTCCTCCACTCAAGCCAAACAACACCTTGAACTCGTTCACACTGACCTATGTGGACAAATGAAAACATATTCAATAGGTGGTAGATTTTATTTTCTAATGTTTCTTTATGACTTTAGCAGGAAAATTTGGATCTATTTTCTCAGACACAAGTTTGAAACTTTTGCAAAGTTCAAAGAATTCAAATATGAAGCTGAAAAACAGAGTGGAAAATATGTAAAAGCACTCAGGTCAGATGGAGGAGGAGAATACAACTCCAAATAATTTGTAAATTTCTTCATATCAGAAGGCATTATCATGCAAACTACAACGAGGTATGCTCCCTAACATAATGGAGTGGATGAAAGGAAAACTCAGACAATCATGAACATGGTAGGAAGCCTTATCAAATAGAATTGTCTGTCAAATACATTTTGGGCTGAAGAAATAACTTGCTTAGTTTATCTCCGAAATAGATCTCCAACCACCAGTTTGAAGATGAAGGTCGCTCACGAAGCATGGACTGGGACAAAACTAAATGTTTCTCATCTAAGAATATTTGAATGCATAGCATACACTCACATACATTCCGAATTAAGGAAGAAACTTGATGCTAGAAGTGAGGAATGCATCTTTAATTGCTACAAGGAAACATCCAAATCCTAGAGACTCTACAATCCAATTTCAAAGAAACTAATTCTCCATAGAGATGTAAAATTTATTGAAAATCAATTCTGGAATGAATTTGAAAATCAGCAAATGGACACTCAAGATTCATTGCTTTCACTTCCTGAAGACGCACAGAATTTAGGATAACAATCACATCAACCTGCTATTCGAAGACTACAGGTAAAAGGACAATCTCAAATTTATTGGGATAACTCAACTTCTAGTAGAAACTCATCCTCTGAACATCAAAATCAGAGAACTTGAATTTTGAGAGAAATCCATTAGAAGTTGGATGACACTAGTAGATATGACCAAATTTGCGACAATTTTTCATTGATATTGCCACACTTATCCGTCGCAGTTTCCACGAAAGCCAAGATTTTTTTTCGTCGGAATAATTTCCTTGCTATATCCATGATCCAAGTGTGCATGGAAACATCGATGAAATGATCTCTCCATGTGTCACCACCTTCAATATTAGTTAACCCTATGGATCATCACAATTACGATGAAACTTTGTCACAATTGAGACAAAAAGTTATTGCAAGCCAATAACTTACGACATAGATGTTCAATATGCGACGCAAAACCATTGCAAATTGTGAGGTAAATCCATGGTAATATCAACGAACCAATATCTCAAAACCAAATTTATGATGCAGATGTTGTATGTGTGATGAAAATTCATGGCAAATTGTGACAAAAGTTCATCGCTATAGTGACGGTTTTGGTAAAATAGTAAAAAAATTTCCAACGAACTTTGGTCGATATTGCGATGATAACTTTAAGTTTAATTTTTTTTTTATAGTTTAAAAAAAAATCTTGCTAAGTTTAAGTTTATAGTTTATAGTTTAAAAAAACAATCTTGCTAATTTAGTTCGAAATTCTAGATCTATTGTTGTTTATTTAGATGCATTATTTTACTTAACACACAAGTTAAGATGTAGCTAAATGAAGATCTACTATTATGATCTAGATCCATTTAACTTTCAATAGAAAAATATAAATAATAATAATGGGAATACATTATAATGATACATGAGAGTTTATAATGATACCTTTATAACAAAAAAATGGTGAATAGATACATTCAAAGTAATGGATTAAATGATTTTCTAATTCCTTTTTTGAAAAAACTCAATCTAGATAAAGTTCTAAAATTCTAGATCCACTAAATATTTCCAAATTTAATGAAATATGTGTTTTATCTTGAAAATTGGTGGGTTGAATATGGGATTTAACAAGAAGATGGGAAGGTTCAACATAAATAGTAGAAGGCAATGAGATCTGAGAAATATTTGAATCATGTTCAACCACCTCAAGGTTAGAAGGGTGATCAAATTCAAGAGGAAATCCAATCCATATCTCACTTGTATGAATAGGCTGAGGTGAAGACACAAGATCAACATTAACAATGCAAGAAGAGGGCATGTCATCCTCTTCCAAGGAAGGATAAATAAAAGAAGGCTTACTAACATACAAATATACAAAGTAGAGAATAATCATGTTTATATGTAAGGGGAAAGAGAGAAATGTGTTGATAAATGATGTAGGAGCATCACCAACATCAAGCGAGCCAACGCGGAAGACAATGGACATCTGGACAAGCGCCAGCGCAAATTTTGAAAGTTCCTTGAAGTTGTTGCACGATCTTAAATGTAGTCATTAATAAGAGGTGCACTTGTATAATGTAAATGGACCTTGAGCGATTTTCTCTCGTCCTTAGTAGGTAGAAGGCATTTAAAGTAGTTAATGCAGGTAGATCGAATTTAATTCTAGATTAGACTGTTTTAGAGCGAAAGAGGGAAACGGGATATATACACCCTCATTGTGCATTGTAACATCAAGTAGTGAGCATTGAGAAGAAGAGCGAGTAGAGAGATGTGTAAGAACACCCATGTATAGGCATTTGAATTAATAGAAAGAGTTGATTCAGATCTATGGTTTGTGTTATTCTCTGTGTATTGATGCTGGATGATATGCTCATGAATGTTTGCTAACTGTTATACATTTTATTTATATGCTGTGTATATGATTTCATGTTTGAATTGAAGTCTGAGAGGAAGTAGGAATGAGTTTCAATTGTTTCTCTATCTGAGTAAGAATTCCTGCAAGGATTGCAGTTGAAGTGTCTGCAAGGAGTGCGTTGACAAGAATTCAGTGTTGCGTCTTTAAAGATCAGATAGTTTTTACTTTTGTTATCATTTCCGCAGAAGTACAGTTGGCACAGGAGCCACGCAAGGAGTGGGCAAGGAAAGTGAAAGCCTTGAGGTTGTGAACCTGAGTGAAGTGTTTAGAGACTGTTGTTGTAGGTGTGCACAGGGTCGAAGGTGCTGGATTACTGAGAAGGGCAGTGAATCAATAATAACGTAATTATAATCCTTTTTCTTCAATTGTTATATCAATGTAGAATTAATATCCAATAATGAGCAATAATAAATAAACAATCACACACATGCACAGTACACCAGTGTTTTACATGGAAACCCAAATTGGGAGAAAACCACAGAATGATTTTTCTTATATGTCTTGAAGAATTACATTCATTGGAAGCACCAACTTCCTTTGTTTTCTAGTTGCAACTAGAAGGAGGTTCCAACCTCCTAATTTCTCAAGCTACAACCTGAGGGAAGCTCCAACTCCCCAAATCTTTGTCTACAACCAAAAGGAGGCTACAACCCCCAATGTCCTTCGTCTACAACCAGACGGTGGCTACAACCACCTGTCCTTTCCCCGTCCTGCCACCCTGATGTAGAAGTAGAATGATGGAACCACTGTCACACTATCACTATGAGATATATTGTTGTAAACCTGTACCAATAAGTCTGAACCATGCATCAACCTGTACCTCAATCTGTAATCAACCTGTAATCAATATGTACCATAAATAAGTGCATCAACCATGCACCAACCTATAATCAACATGTACCATAAACAAGTGCATCAACCATGCACCAACCTGTAATCAACCTGTACCTTAAACAAGTGCATCAACCATGCACCAATCTCAACAAAAAGACCTCATCAATTTCATCATCCAAATCTGATTTGTAGCTCTATAAGAGACCCAGTGTATATGATCACATTCTTTCAAACCTTCCTTAACTTTTAAAAACAAAATACTAGAATTTTCATCAAACTTGTTTTTAGTCTCACATGCCTAGTTTTGGATTAATCAACAACACTAACTTGAAGTAATCATAACTTTGAACCTGTAATGTATAAATATACGAAATAAATAAAAAATGTTCTTTAGTGTGTTTTATGAAATTCCTCCAAGTGGCACTACTTGGAACCTCTCATAAAAGGAGTTATAGGAAAAATGGCATACCTTGTTGAATTCTGGCTTATTCTAGAGAGCGACCTTGTAGAGAGTGCCTCGCACAAAATATTTGAGGAAATGATCTGAAAGTGTTACAAAGAATACTACAAACTGTACCCTAACCAAAACATTTTGTCGTATTTAATTTTTATCTGTTATGAAGAAGTTATGACATTTTTACCCGAAACACCTGATTTTGACTAGTTTTAGGACTTGCCGCAAACCCTATTTTCCACAGAGTGTAAATCCCAAAATAAAATGACCAACAAGATGAATTTTGAACCATAGATACATGGATATCTTTTCTCACTTTCATAGAAATCTCAGGATCTGAATCATTATAGAAAACAAGTTATAGTGAAAATTGTGAGATGACCTGAAAATAACATACCTTAGAAAGCACCATCAAAAGAATTTATCCTTCCTTGCATTTCGGCCTTCTTTTCTTCACTTTCCTCATGATTTCGGCTTAGATATCATTTGTAAACCTTAGACACCTATAGATATTCAATATTCTCAAGTTTTATTCAAATGAGAGAGCCTTTCCTCTTATTTATACTCTCCAAGTAGCTTCCTTAAAAACATATTCTACGTCACTTGGCCCCACTTTCCTTATTTTAGGGTTGGGTCCACTTCTAATTTCTCCATTAAAATTATTATTGAAACAATTTATTTTGTATTCACTTTGAATTATAATACAATCATCACTTCACTTTATTATTTACCTTTTAAAATCTCTTAAACCACTTTGATTACTTTGAACTTTTGGGGCTTCTAGATGACATATGAGGGTCCTCCAACTTCGTAGGGCCATAACTCTCAAACCGTGAGAAGTTATGTGATGTTATAAATACCACCAGAAATGGCATGACATGTAATATCCATATAGAATAGTATTATCTGAAAATATATCATAACTCATACCATTACCCATCAAACAAACTTGGGTCCATTACCCAAACCTGGGGTCTCCAACTTCCCATGGCCATAACTCCCTAACCGTGAGGAATTATGTGACGTTCCACATACCACCGGTAATGAAATGATAAGAACTATCCATATAGGATATTATCCCTAACAAATTCACTTTCCTTCATTTCATTATTCCATAATTAAGCATGGGTTCTCTTACTCCACAAAGCGCCTTCCCGTGAGGGATTTAACCATAATGGGACCACTTTGGAGTTCATCCATATTTACTTCTTATCAACCATGAAAAAACAATAATGAGTCATATTTACATAAAACACTATTGGGTCCATTACCCAAAACTTTGTGCTAGGGTTTTTTCTTCAAGGGTTGACATCAATGACAACCAACCTTAATCAACAATCTCCCCCTTTGGAATTGATGGAAACACTCTGATTCAACACTGAAATCATATCAGTCATGCTCCCCCTGAAACCATGCGTTTGTCCTCTACATATGATAAATCTGATCCACCTGGAACCATGCCTCTGTCCTCTGCATCTGATAAATCTCTCCCCCTTTGTCATCAATGGAAAATGTATCTTTCCATCCGGGGTGGCTCCCCCTGAAAGACTATCCTCTTATGGTGCTTCCTCGTGTACATCTAAGACATATAAGATAATCATTAAAAAAGCATTCATTTTTGCAGTAGAAATAACTCCAAGTATTTAGCGAATATATTCAAAGGCTTCCCGTGGAAGTGGTTTTGTAAAGATGTCTTCCACTTGTTCTTTTGTGACCACATACTCAACTCGGATGTTCTTTTCTACAATCTGTTCCCATAGGAAGTGATACTTGATTGGAATGTGCTTAGTCTTGGAGTGCATCACCGGTTTTTTTGAGGTACTGATGGCACTTGTATTATCAAAATATATTGGAATGGGCTCATAATACTCAACCTATATATCTATCAAAGTTTGTTTCATCCAAAGAACCTGTGTACAACATGATGCTGCTGCAATATACTCTGTCTTGGCTGTAGATAGAGATACTGATGATTGTTTCTTGCTTAGCCATGATACCAGACACTCACCTAAGTAGAACGCTGCTCCATTGGTGCTTCGTCAATCATCAATACAACCTACCCAATCTGCATTTGTGTAGGCAATAAGTGATAGATATTTTCCTTTTGGATACTATAATCCAAACTCTTCTGTTCCTTTGAGATATTTGAAGATTCTCTTTACTGCTAATACATGTGATTCCTTTGGTGCTGCTTGAAATCGTGCCACCTGTCCAACTTCCTGCATTACATCTAGTCTGGATGCTGTCACATATAGTAGGATGCCAATCATTGACCTATATTGCCTCTGATTTGTATACTTTGAATCATCATCTTTGCTCAACTTGCAACTAGTTTGCATGGGAGTGATAACTGGTTTGCAATCTTCCATTCCGAACCTCTTTATCATTTATCTGATATACTTGGTTTGAGAAATAAAAATTACTTGGTTACTTTAACGTATCTGAAGTCCCAGAAAGAAGGATAGTTCTCCAAGTAATGACATTTCAAATTCACTCTGCATGTCTTTTGCAAATTTCTGTCTTAACCTGTCATCATCACTACCAAAAATAATATCATCAACATAAACTTCAATTAATAAAAT
>JASDQU010099738.1:589321-619361 GCA_032191745.1 Picea mariana
CAACCAGTACGCCTGGCCCTAGGACATCTACGGACGTCCTATCCCTCCAAGCCCAAAAGCCCTCAGCCCCGGTGTGCACTGTAAATCCCACTCTTCTAAATCAGTCTCCAAGCTCCCAAAATATCCTCTCGTAAAACCCTGAATGCATCTCCCCCAAATGAATCCTCCTCCTTCCCCTTATGCCTCCATCACTGCCCCGAACCTTCACTCCCCACCAAACCTTATCCCTAAATTTATTTCCATTAAATTGGCTTATCCTTTACTTTAATGCTTATTTTACATATGGGTTACGTTATCCCTTATGGGATACATAACCCATTTAACCTCATATTTTATTTTCCCCTATTGGTTTATTACATATTTAATCAATTACCTTATTTAATACTTAATCAATCACTAACCCTTAATTTAATAATTAATCATTTAATGTCTCATTTAATAATCACTCATTCATTTAACCCTTAATCAAGGATTTAATCATACTTCAGCTAAGTATAATCAAAATAATTAATTAATAACTTGTAATCTATTAAGGTTATATAATAATTAATTATAATTTAGCTAGTGTTTAGGATTAGTTATGAAATTATTCACAGTAATAAGAAAAGGGTCATTACATGTGGTTATTAACACTATTATATCTATATATATATTATTTTATTAATTGAAAAAAAATATATGTTTAAATATTTAAACCAATTTTTTAATTATATTATTTTTTATTTTATTGTAAATTTAAAATTATATATATATGCAAAGAGTGGCTTATCACATGCATAATTACTTCACTTGTGAGGGATGGCATGTGACATCATTTTCAGGTATCACCTGAATATAATACATACCTTAGACATCCCAAATTGATAAGTATTCCTTGTCCAAAAATTCCAACGGAAATGAGAGGGCCTCACCCACCATGCGATTATTAAGATTGTGGTGATTCATGCATTCCATCACATTGGTCGTGTATGGGAAATCTCAACAAACTACCCTCCACAATTTGCAGAAGGACCTATGGATATGGAAACAACAACATCCAAACAAGACATGAGCCCAACAGGTTCAACTGTAGAGGAAGGAATTTGAGGAACCCCTGCAAAGAGAAGGAAAGTATGCCACCTCGAAAAGTAAAGTATCCACCCTTAAATACGAGGAAGAAAATAATTGAATAAATTATTCCTAGGAAAAATATGGTGTTGTCCTCATCCATATTTTCTATTTATGTTGAAACAAAAGAACTAGTCGAAAGGGTTGAATCAAGAGCACAAAAAGAAGAGACACTTTATTTCACACTAGAAACAAGAGAGGAACTTGGAATAACAGAATTAGGTACAATGGAGAAAGAACCCTTTGCTTCCACACAAGAACCAATAGGGGAGGAAGATTCAATTGAGAGAAGAGATTTCATTGAAGAACTAGTGTGGAAGCTGCATTCCATAAATAAAGAAAGAAGGACACAGATTATACTACAATTCAGGGCTATGAAATGGACATCATTGCAACATAAAATAAAGGATAAAAGCATGTGGCATCATCAAGAAACAAAGATCTCAAGCATAAGAAACCAAGGAATATTCTAGGTATTTAAATTAAGATATATTAATTAGAGGATGAAAAATAAAATAAAAAAGATGAGGGAAAGAATACAAGAGGTGCAAACAAGTCTAGATTGCTTATCTCGAGTGGCTAGGATTAGCCAGTGATAAATTACAAGAAGAATATATCAAAGCTAAACATGAAGAATTAGTTGAGAAACTAGTGAAATTCATGGACAATGAAACCCAAATTCAAGAGGCCATGACTAAGGAACAAGAAACAAAAATAGAGGAAGTTGTACACCCTCAACAACTAGATGTTGGGACTCAAACAGAGGAGGAAATACCTCCTAAAAATATTAACCATGAAACTCGACATAAATCCCTACAGAGGAAATTTAAATCTGAACACATATTGAACGTGATTTCTAGTTGAGAGCTTGTAACATCCCTCTAATCAAATGTTCAAGTAATTTTAAGGGATCATGACTATTGAGTTATGACATTGAGAAAAAAATTGATTAACATTTTGATCCTCATAGGTGAAAATTATTATTTAAAAATTATTGGGATAAATTAATGAGAGAACCCAAATATGATAAGAGATATTTTTTATTCCATGGGAAAAGTGAAAAAGAGATAGAAATCACCATGGTGAAAGTAAATGTTTTCCATGAGGAAAAGTGTAATATTACCCCCTAATAGTGTGGGAGGGTAGGAAACAAGATAACGAGAAGTTAGGAGAAGACTCCCAAGAGTTAGGTAGAAGGATAACTGGGAAAAGAAAGAAAAGACCTAGGTAGTCTATTATTATTCTCTGCTTGGTAAAACAAGAGAGAAGAAACAAGTATGGCGTAAAAAATATGTTTTTGAGTACTTGTGAAGAGTTAGATCTTGGTGGCTCTGAGAAAGAACCATGTTATGGAAATTACCTTGAGAAGGTTCTTGACATTTTCATTTTCTCGTGGAATAAAGTATGTGGATAGAGGTGACAAGAGTTAGGAGTGTGTGGATGCTTTGATCAATACTAACAGAAGAGATCATTGAATATGACTTGAAATCCTATTAAGGGTAATATTTCTTCGTTAAATATTATCTAAAATAAAGGTGAAATAAAGGAATATTCTAGTGGTTAGTTCTACAGAATAGCTAATGTAAACCTTTTAAACAAATATAATTTTCTTGAATAAAATTAATATGCATGTTATTTGTGGCTATAAACTATATTCTTTTTATTATTTTCAATTATTAGAAATAAATTTATGAAACTTATGTGTATGTAACCAAATGAAATATAACCTATGTATTAGAAACATTGTATTAGATTGATGGCATGACTGAGTATGTAGTGAGACATGGATTACGTCTTATCTCTTTTAGGCCATGAGCGCACAGGGTTGTAACCCTTAAAATAGGTCTACAAAATCTTGATGAGAGGTCTTCCTTAGACACCATGAGGTCTCTCTATATCTATGTAACAAGAGATAGAGTTACCAAATAGAAACAAAAGATTAAATGATTAAGGAAACATGGACTATTTAAAATGAAATTCAGAGTAAGAACTAGAAAATTATGTATAGTGCTTGAAGGAGTAACACCACATAAGATAGAGAGATCAACGATGATTTTATTATCTTGAAACCAAAACCTTTCAGAGAAAGTAAATACAACCATGACATTGAGGGTGAGTAGCTTGTCTCTACAGTGAGTTTAAATGTTGTAAGGGAAGCAAACCCCTTCTATAGAACAACCATGTGTTACCCTGCAAAGAAAAACTAATATTAATATTTTTAATAATATCAAGCTCATAACCGATAAATAACATCCTCCTTGATGTGCGTCCTCCCCCCTTGTCTCGTCACACACTCCCTCCTCTTCGGGACGAGCCTCGCCCCCCCCGCTCACCAGCTACCTCCCTCCCCCTCCTCCCTAGATGTTTCATCCTTTGCCTCTCATTGTCTCTCTTCCCAAGACAACCAAGCGTGGGCCCCCAAAGTTCGTGAAAAAACTAGATCAAATCACCTCGATCCAAATACAAGGAATTTATATATCCCTCTCCCTAAAATTTACAGATCATGCACTCATAGGATAGTTTACTGGAATTTGGATCCCCAGGCTATGGTGATTTGGATCGACAGGAACTGGAAACCCCACCTGAAAGGTAATCTTTCACATTTTCTGTGTGGACGAGGCTTCCTTGCCTTTCTTTTCAAAGACAAATTAGATCGAGATCTCATATTTAGAAGTGGATCGTACTTTATGGGATCCAAAGGTATGTATCTTAATAGCTGGACCTCAGATTTCATCCCCGAGAATGATATTCCTAATGGATTTCTAGTTTGGGTTCGCCTCCCCTTCCTCCCCATTCATTGTTGTAATAACGAAACTATATGTTATATAGGTAATATCGTTGGGAGATATATAGATCGAGGAGAACCTAAAGATGGTCTTCAAGCCTGTGCATGGATATGTGTAGAAGTTGATCTCGAAAAAGGCCTTCCTGAAGCTATTAATCTCACCCTGGATAAATGGACCTATCTGCAACAAGTTGACTATGAACAACTACCTTTCAAATGAAAATTTTGTCATGAGTATGGTCATTTTTCAAAGAAATGTCCCAATTCCCCCCCTAAAATCCCACCTAAAGAATCTGAACAATGGAAACAACCTAAAAGGACAAAACAATAATGTCAGGGTCAGAACCCTAAAACCACCTCCACACCACCCCTACCTGATTCATCCCAAGACTCAGAATCTTCCATTCTGAACTCAATTCAAGATCCACCCTGAGTGGAGCTGCCCCCCTTGCAAAATCATACCACATATCCACCTACCTCCCCTCTTACCCACCCCTCTATGCCTCCTCTCCTTCCTTCAACACCACCTTCTCCCATTCACCTATCTTCTCCTTTTGAGGATGAATAAATAGAAAAAATATATGAAGAATGCTCAGACTCAGATACCCATGAATCCCCCATCAGAAAAGTGGGTAGACAGTGAAATCTACACAAGAGGGAAGCCTTAACCAGGAAGGAAATAGAAATCGAGAAGCAAACAACTCTATATCAACACACTACGAAAGAAACAAGACAGACCAGGAATCAGTATGAACCCAACCCCCATAAAGGAGGAAACTCCTAGCCTTGTAAATGATAAAATAAATCTCACAAAACTACAGAGGACTAGGGAGATGACACAATCTCTCACTCATACATGACCTAATTACAGAAGAAAACCCTCATGTACTTCTTCTCCAGGAGAACAAACGGAAGGATATTGATATACTTTAGGAAAGAATCTACATGTGGCGATCATGAAAAGGAATGGCAGTTAGCACAAGAGGAGCCTCAGGGGGAATCTGCACCCTATGGAATCTAAATATCTTCTCTCTTCAAAACTGGCACTCTACAAAGCACTCGATCAGAACTTCCCTTCTTCGTATTCCTACAAGTAAGACTCTGAATGTGATTAATGTGTATATGCTTGTTATTTATCAAGAAAAAATTGATTGTTCATCCTCCCATCAAAATCTTCATGGCAATCTAGATTCTGAGGACCTCATTATAGCCAAATACCTCAACACAACCCTCCATTATAAATAAAAAAAATGTGGCACCTGAGTACAGGACCCCACTCATGAGCATCTCAAGGATCTCATATCCTCCTTTCATCTAATTGACATAAAACCTTCTAACAACCATTTCACTTAGTCGAACAGAAGGTTAGGACCTGGTCACATCACTACTCACCTGGATCATTTTCTCTTAAACAGTTCCTTCCTTAATGAGTCTTTTTCCCCTTCCTCTCTCATTCTCCCCTGGACTGGCTCTGATCATCAACCTATGAACCTAACTCTATCCCCTCTAGAAAATTTTGGCCCCATTCAACCCCCTTTGGATCTCGGATCCAAACATTTTTTATATTGTCACAAATGCCTAGAGAGGTTGGATAAAAATCTCTTCAAAATACATGTTGGAGTAGAAGCTAAAAAGAGTCAAATCGGCCCTCAAACTCTGGGTGAAAAACACCAAAGAAAAAGACCAAGAAAAAAAAAAAAAAAATCAAGGAAATGGAAGAAAACATATTTGAAATGGAAGAGGGACTTCCCACCCAATCTCCTTTTATAAAAGAATAATAGGACTTCATATATTGTCAAAAAATCATGCACTCGAAGGAGGAAACTTGGAGGCTCAAATCTCAGAGTCTTTGGCTCAAATCAAGAGACAAAAACACAAGATTCTTCCAGAGAAAAACCAAATTTAGACTCTAGAGGAACAAAGTGAAGAAGATCACAAAAGAAGATGGAACCAAAACAAGGGACTTCTAGGAAATCCAAGAAGAAGCCAAAAATCATTCTGAGCAACTTCTAATTGAGGAAGGCATTGAAAATCTCAACATACAAGAAGATATGTTGTTAAACATACCAATTGTTGTCAACCAAGAGGATAATGTCAAGATAAACCAAGAAGTTACAGAAAAATAACTATATGAGGCCTTATTCTAACTTCACCTAGACAAATCTCCAGGACCAAATGGCTTCATCACACACTTTTATAAAAAAATGTTGGCACATAATTAAAAAAGATCTCCTGAGAATGATCCAATATGTCCAAAAATATACAAAGTTTGGGGCAACAGAAATTCCACTTTTCTAGTGCTCATACCAAAGGAATCCAACCCTTCCTTTTTCTCTAGATTCATGCCCATATCTTTATGCAATGTCTCCTACAAACTCATCACTAAAATCATAGCTACTTGAATTAAGGCTCTTCTTCATAAGCTCATCTTCCCAAACCAAAGAGGTTTTGTTGAAAAAGGGAAAATAATTGACAACATCATTTTGTTCCAAGAAGCCATACACTCTAGCAGGGAATGAGGAGACCAAGGAATGATTATCAAAATCGACATGGCCAATGCTTTTGACAGGGTGAGACATAATTTTATGTTTGCAATTTTGAGGAAATTTGGCTTTGGTCCAGAATTCATAGCTTGGGTCTCAGCCTGCATTTCCAATCCTTGGATAGCCCCTCTGATGAATGGGTGTCCAACAAACTTCTTCAAAAGTTCTAGAGGGATGAGGCAAGCCTGTCCTCTTTCCCCCCTGCTCTACATAATTATGGCAGAAACTCTTGGTAGGCATCTGGAAAAGGATCGAGCCTCCAAGGACATTCCAAGTATCAAAATAGCTCGGGGGACAAAGAGAGTAAACCACTCTCATTTCATTGATGAGACTCTCCTCTTTGGATGTGCCTCCATTGTCATATCTAAGATATTAAAAAATCCTCTAGATAATTTTACCCAAGCCTGGGGAGCCCTCATAAATAGTGCCAAATCCAATGTCTATGCCTAGAACACTCCCACAAGAACAACTCGCCTAACATAAAACATCTTTCTCTTTCCTCTCATTGAAAAATAGAAAACCTTCAGATACTTTGGTATCCCAATTTGTCTTAAATCTCTTCCTAATTCAGCTTGGAATCAAATCCTAGACACAATAAAAAACAAGCTAGACCATTGGGGCACTTTCTGGCTCAATCTAGCAGGTCGAACTATGCTAATAAAATTAGTCCTCTCCGCTCTCCCCATTTTTCAATTCTACTTTCTTCTTGCACCAAAAAGCATTAAAACCTCAATCTCCCATCTCCTATGACACTTTCTCTAGGAAGGAGGAAAAACTGACACAAAAAAATTCCACCTTGTAAACTGGGATACTGTAAAACATCCTTAGAAAAATGGAGGTCTAGTCATAAAATATCCTACCCTCTCTAACCTGGAAATGAGAGAAAAAATCTTATGGAATCTTATTTCAGGAAGAAAAGAATGGTGGAAAACAATTCTATTGAAAAAATTCCTAGCATGGGATAGACTCTTTTTTTTAGATTAGCAACACTCCCTGAGCAATGCCTCTCCAATAGGGAAGCTTATTTTTGCCTCCATTCCTCTCATTAAAATTCATCTCACCTGGATTCCTGGAAATTGCCAAAAGATCCTTAGTGATAGAAAACGTCATGGGAAAGAAGCCACTCTGTAAGCACATACATCTTCGACCTCTAATTAATTGGCTAGACTCACAAGGAAAAAATACATCTCAGACATCTCTTCCTAGAGCGTTGATTCGGGTGTCTGGATAGGATGGAACCTGCAAAGTCTCCCACGCAATCTTCAGGATGCATCCCACTAGCTGCAAAATATTTTAATAGGTTTCTCCCCCAATTGCAATATGCTAAAATACAAGAGAGGATGGGGAAATGGAATTTACCTATTAAGCAAGGATATTCATAGCTTCTCTCCCAAATGGATCTCCCCCCCAAATATAAGATCTAGAATTCCCTCTGGAACAATCATAGTCCTCCCAAGGTAAAATCCTTTTGTTGGTTAGTATCACATGGAAAATTACTATCAGGGGAAAATCTTCTCAAAAGGAACATGCACGGGCCCTTCATATGTGAGCTATGTCAAAATGCATTGGAAACCTCTCAACGTATATTCCTACTCTACCCTTTTGCAATCTCTGTGTGGAAAACATCTCTTCAAAGACTCCACAACAAAATTATATGGTTGTGTCAACCAAGAGAGATTCTCTCAAATTGTATTTCCTTATATCAAGGCTCCTTCAAGAACAAACCTTTCTTCAAAGACTTATTCACATCCTTACCCAAGTACAATTGTTGGAAAATTTGGCTCTCCATAAACAGAACCATCTTTTCCAACCTTCACTCTCCCCCTGATCTTGTAGTTAAAAAATTCATTGGCCTCTTGGATGACGTCTTTCTTTCCAAAATCAAACCCATCTCCTTCACCCCCACCTCCACCATAGAATCTGACTAGATCTACACTATTTTCCCCTCCATCCCATCCACTAGCCATCCCCCCTCTCCTCCAATATCCTCTTGATAGATTCAGGAATATTTTGAGTTCTTACAATGGTGCAATGAGCAATAGACACATTCTCTACTTTGACAGAGCATCAAAAGGAAACCCCAGGTTGGCAGAAGTGGGAGGGGTCATCATTTTCCCATCATGAAATCAATGACTCTCCTTCCACTAGAGCCTTGGAATTGCTTCCAATAATCAATTTGAATATTATTCTATGTACCAAGGCCTTCTCCTCACTAAAATTCTAAGCATCCACTCCCATTTGGTGATAGGTGACTCTAATATAATTATAAATCATGCATGTAAAGGTTCCCACCCCTCGAATATTCATTTAAAGGCCATACTCCAATGAATTTTAGCAATTATCGAACACTTCTCCAATATTTCCCTCTTCCATGTCCTTAAATGAAACAATCAAGTGGATTATACCCAAGCAATCCTATCAATATCCCTGGAGCTAGTTCATTAGTAGTCAATGGAAAAATGCAATATAGACCCATCCCATGACCCAATCAAGCACCCGTCGGGCACTTGACACTTGGCAGTCAACTCACCTACCCACTCAACACAACACTTGGACTTTTATTCTAACCTGGTTCATGAGCTTGTCTTATCATAACACCTCCCCACTACTCCCGTCACTTGATACACTTGGCACATGCAACAAGCTTCCCAACCTCACCTCTCGCCACCTTGACAATCCCCCCCCACCTCAGCGTGTGTTAGTCCACACATTTTATCCATCTCCCTCGACTTTGGAGGTTTCTTCTACATCCCTATGATTTCTCTAGAGCATGGAAAAAAGACCTAGAGTGGGAGGAACTCGCTCAGCATGACTCCTCGGGCATACTATGCATTGGATTCTGGTAATGCAAACAGTACCAGTATCAACAATGGGTATGGTTGTAGCTCGTGTCCAAAAAAGGAAAATCGGATTTGTCCTTTAAATTAATATAACGAGGGTGATGGAGCATTTCAGCAGATGTATGGCTCACTTTGTAGGCATAATTCATACTCCAAAGAACAGAGAGGATTTCACTCCTCCTTTGAATGCAGATATAGTCTCTCGTATAATTCAAATAGACAGTGCAAGGAAAATTACCAAAATGAGAAGGAGCCCTAGCAATCAGCGCGTCATCTCAGTGGAAGAGCACGATGAGTTGGTTAGCCTGGTGCAAAACTTGAAAAATCCAACTTAGATCCCTTTCAGCTCAAGTCTTATCCATAACATAAATCACCATTCAACATTGAGGAGAACAACAGAGGACCAAGGATGAATGCGAGGCATTAAGGCAACAGATACAAGCTCTTAAGTTTTTGGCTCAGCCTGTGTCTCCTTTGGCCTCCCTGACTATAGCCATATTCGATGAAGATTCCTCTCTAGGACCTTGACCATGACTAGATCTAAATTTGCGGCCTTCAATGGAAGAAGATCCCCCTCCACAAAACCAAAACAATCTTTAAGTGTATGCTTTGATTTACTGTTTTTTTATTAGGTTGTTCTTGCATGATTTTCACTGTAGAATCTCAAGTCGGATTTAGCATACAATAAATAACTACCCCTGCTCACCACTTCCTACTGGGAGCTTACAGGGGAGTGAATTTTGGTTTTTACATCTCCTACAACACAACTTTTGTACTCCTCCTGCAAATATGCACACCTCTTTTAAAATAATTTTTCTTTGTTTCTGTTAAAAAATAATAAAAAAATATCAAACTCATAACCACCTTAAAATAAACTCAAGCATGATTTCCAATGGGAAATGACAGAACCTGCAGTACTAGTGAATTGTATCCATGGAAGGAAACAAAATAAAAATATATACAAAGTAAATCCAAGGTATCTTTGGCATAGAGAATCGTAAGCACTATGCATAAAATGATCACGGTGAGGTTCCAGGAGGTGAAGAAAGGAATGAGAGAAGGATTTTTTCACCAAGTTTTCACAAAGTTATGATAACCATATGAGGCCAAAAACGTGGTGGTATTACCATTTCTTGCATTAAACACTACAGTACTGAGACTGTAGTGAATGTCCAACTCAACTACAGTGTATGTCGACCTCTACATTTTCATGAGGCCACTTTCTGTTAGGAAACGCTAGACAGTAGTAGATTAGGTATAACATGGAGGGAACATTGTAGGTGGATTGTGTTAGCACATATATTTGTAAGGGAGTGTTTCCCTAAGGAGTTGACCCTCGCTAAATAAAATATGAGACAAGGGGGCTTAAAAACCCACCAAATACGTTTTAAGCTAAGTCTATGGGTGGCCCAATGGTTTGGGTGCGTCATGCTAAGGGGCATGTAGATATGGGAAACTGATCTTGGTGTGCTCATATTTACGAATTTCTTCCCATATGAGACCCCCCCCCAAACATTATGCCTTTAACAATGTTCTAAGAAAGTAGTTTTATAGGCTCAGGGCCCCCACTACGTGGCGTCTTCTCATCAACTCAGACCCCCCACGCCTTAAACTGATTACCGCTACCCCCCTCCTCTGATCTAGACCACTTACCACCTCCACTTGTTGCCTCCTACTCTGGCTTAAACCTGTCCTCCACTCACATTCTCACTCACCTATCCCTCTCCCACTGTCACATCGCTCCTTCTCACCTCCCGAAATGTCTCCCCCACTCATACTCCTTATCGCCTTCACCTGTACTATTGTCCCCACATCGCCCTTCCACCGCAACCTCCCCTCTGCCTCCATGTCCTCTCCTTGTGCCACATCACCCATGCAGATTTTCACCTCGGAGCCTGCATTCTGACGCCCACACATTCNACTCTGGCTTAAACCTGTCCTCCACTCACATTCTCACTCACCTATCCCTCTCCCACTGTCACATCGCTCCTTTTCACCTCCCGAAATGTCTCCCCCACTCATACTCCTTATCGCCTTCACCTGTACTATTGTCCCCACATCGCCCTTCCACCGCAACCTCCCCTCTGCCTCCATGTCCTCTCCTTGTGCCACATCACCCATGCAGATTTTCACCTCGGAGCCTGCATTCTGACGCCCACACATTCCCTATCACCTCTTCCTCATCATGTCCTTCCACCTGACCATCAATCATTCATTGTAGCCTACTAAGCCCGTGAAAATCAAATTTCTAGATCCCCATCATGTTTACCTGCTACTTTCCTGGTCAGCATCCAGCAGGGATCCCAGAGGCACAATTTCAGAGTGCGTTCGACACATTCTCCATGTGTCAAGTTGACTTGAGCACATCTGGATCTCAATGAAGATAGTTAATGAAGCAGGGGGAGGTGGTTGAAACATCATCTCCACCATAAATAGATAGCTCAAAAGTACTGAAACAATGCTTGAGTTGGCGTCCAATAGGAAGCTACAGGTTCATATGCACCGTCTCATAGAGAAGACTCGTCGATGTAAAGCCTTGAATGAAAAGAATCGAACACGCCTCTGTTGTCAATGGAGAATTCTTCTGAGTATATCATAGTCATTTTGATATTTTTTTAGGGTCAATGGTTTAGCTAGGCTCCTGCATTGAAATTTTTTGATGAAGCTCTAGTTTTTCTGGTTATGCATCTGTATTTCAGACTTCTTGTTTAATGAAAGTCAATTTCCTTTTCATTTCTTTGTAACAGCTATGATAGAACACTCGAGCATGGATGACCCAGTCGAGGGTAGTTATGTTTTTGTGATGTAGGTTTGATCATAGTGGCATTGCGACCATTTTTAACCAATTCCCTCTGTTGTCTTTCCCTCTTACACTGAATAGCTCGGGCATGGATGATCTATTTGAGTCATCATAGTTGCATCATAGTGTAGGTTTGATCATGGTTTTGCTATGACTGTGTTGTTTGGACATGTTTCAGTTTCTAAACATAGGCTTAAGACTGATCCTGGGTCTGAGTTTGTCTTCTCTGAGTTGTTGGAAGACTTGATGCCCATAACAATATCATTCATCTTCCTCACTAAGTATTCCCTTTGCTTACACTTAATCTCAACTTACTGACTTAAGTTCAATCAATACCTTAGCTACTTGTGCATGTTGGTGCCTATTTTCTAAGTTAAAATGAAATTTTCTTGATTCTGCATCGAATCAAACTCTTTAAAACAAAACTGTGACATATAAATTTGATGGGTACTAGCCTTACCCTCTCTGTAATCAGAGGGTGACTTCCAGTGCTAACATTTTTGGCACCGTTTCCAGAGAACGAATTGAATACTTTTCCATGGGATTGATCGAAAAATCTTATTGATTCTGAGGCTACATCAGAACTTAGTACCATTGAAGATTACAGTTTGCACCTGGCGACTGCACATTCAAATACTCAACTGGGCAAGATCCTGTTGACAAAAAGATGACCATACCAAAGGGAATGACCAGGTATCATTTTATGAGCCTGCTTCATGGAATTTTTTATTTATTTATTGATGCCAATGCCTGCTACCTCTCAAACCATAGGTCGGAAGGTCCATGTCGACTCACAGGATATTTCCTCTTACAGGCACGAAGAACTCTAAGGCTCTTTGAATTCCCTATCAGGAATTCTTCACCCACAATAATCTCCACGGGATATCCTATTTACACTCGGGAGATCAAAACTCGTGACTTCACGAATCTAATGGTCGAGTGTAGGTCTCTCGAATCCCTAAGACCCAAGAAATAGTCAATGCTGACCATTTCCTATTGGGATTTCCTCTATCGCGATTTCGACACTCGCAATGTCGAGTAACTTGTATCCCCGACTCCCGATTCCCGATATGTTGAAACTTCGACGCACGCGTGAGTTTAACCCTTCAACGTCCCGTCACCTCTGTCAGGATTTTGGACTTCGCGGGATCATGAATCTTGATGTCAATGTTTCAGGACTTCTCGCTATGAAATCCTGAAATGGTGTGCCACCTCTCACCAAATTCTATGGCCCCACACTATTTTACTTAGCCGTCGAGATATCGTGTATCACGATTTCGTGATTCCTGTTGCTATATTACGGAGTTTCAACCCATGAATCCCCTATATGCGAATTGACATGGAAATCTGATGGCCCTTGTGGCTCAGATATACGGTCCTGCCCCTCCTGAGCTTTGAACCCTTTTGGGAATACTCAACATATATCCCCTGCACCTTTGTGATATCTAATGACTCACGGGATGTCACAATTTCTGCTCGGAGAATTTCGACCGTCCGTTCCTCCTTTGAGGAATCTGCAAAATGACTAAGTGATCCGTCAGGATTTTTCGAATGACTTATGGTTGAGTTTTTTTATTTGCATGTGTTAATTAACCATTGGGAAACTTAACGAAAGAACAAGAAAAGAAAAGGAATTATACATCCATTAACATATTTGCAGATCTGAAATGCAATGAAAAACAACAAACCATAATGCACAGGTTGATAACGGAGTTCGGCACAACTTTGCCTACATCTCTGGGCCTTTTCTCTGTTGGGGAGGATTCTTTATTTCTATTTGAAAGATTAATAGTACATCTTTACAATGCTGAATGGCTTCCAGACAAACCTGGTCATGTTCGCCCAGATCTCTAGAATCTTGCACAAAAAACGACACCTGAAACGGATGTCCCGAGCTCTCAGAAATGGTCCGACAACATCTCCTCCTCAACAGCTTCCCTACCTCAAATTGGCTTTGAATTGGATTTGCCTCAGCATATCTACTCTAAATTGCTCACCAAAGCTGTCCCCTTGGCCTCAAAATGGCCTTGGTTAAATAGTGGGGAAGTTAGTTGTCCATCTCCAACTTCCTCCACAAATTTAGTCTCTAAAAATGCCCAATAACTCCCAAAAATGAGTTAATTACATTAATAAACCAAAAGTGGTTATAAAAACCCACTTAATAATTATAATATAGTTATAAAACCAGGTGCTAGCCCCCTTTGGCCCAGCGCACGCCCTTTTTGTGGTCACATTAGTGTTAATATGGCCAAGTGCTTAGCCCAAAGGGCTAGCACTGGCCCCAAACTGCATTGGCACTTGGTCTCGTGGCTCTTTTCCATATGGCCACAGTCATAACCGTTTTAAAACCACACGGGCATAAAAATTTTGGAACCTCGACCCGCGCGCATAGTCACATGTAATACAATGGAACTAGGGTTGAATATTAAAACCACGCCCGTTCCGTATACACAAGTAATTCCCGTGGCCCGTTGGTCCAAACCCCGTTTGCAAAGGCGTTAACTGTGGAGGAGGTCCGGGGTTTGAATGCACTGGGCCCCAAACACTTTTGACATAGCCCTCATTGGATAAACCCGGGGTGCCATGTGGCAGCCTGTGATTGGGCCACGTGGCATATTTGCATCCACTTGATGAATGCCACGTGTCAACCATCTATTGGACCATGTCAGCACATGTCGTATGACCAGTCACCTTGCCACATCATCATACAGTCGCTATGTCATCCGAGCCACATCATCCTCGGTACACCACATCATCCAAGTCATGCAAGATGCTGACATCATCCTGTGCCACGTGTCACCCTTTCAGTGGTGACACGTGTCACCTCAGGATTGGTCCAGCCACACGCCAAAAATGTCAAATCAGCCTGACACGTGTCACTGCCGGAGGCTGCCACGTGTCCTGTACAGACATGCCACTTGTGAGCGTACGGACCTACCATGTGTCCTATACAGACTGACACGTGTCCTGTATGGACTGTACGGACAGGTACAATCAGCATCCAAAATTTTGCCTGTTTGGCTTGGCGGACAGAATATGATATCTTCTTCATACGGACTCCGTTTGACAAAGTAAATATACCACTGGAATCAGGAAGACGAGACAGACGCAATGGTGTTGGTTTTGTCAGATTCCAAGAACTTTCATTTTTGAGCATTTTTCATGCCCTGTCAGGCTTCTGAATCCGATTTCGGATCACACCTCCCAAAAATAATACCTTTTGGTCCCCAAAAGGTTATTGACCACTCGAAAAGCTCAGGATAGGCCACCCAGCTTGCTCTTTGTCTCTGAAAGATGATTACATCAGGGGAAGAAAAACACACTGAAGTCGAGACATCCACTTCTGGCAGAACCAAGTGGCTAGTTTCTTTCCTTCACGATGTTCCTCTCGCTTCGCTAGTAATCCTTCCTCCTTCATGTGTACATGCAAAATCCTTTTGTCCTTCCTGGGACAAAGCTCTGGATTAAGCTTCCAACAACTAGCCTTTTGATGTCCACTCTTGTTGCAAAACGTACAACGAGTTTTTGGCATCCAAACTTGTTTAACCTTCTCCTTCTTCCGTTGTGGACTTGAGCCTTTATGCCGCGTTTCCTTCTTGGACGACATAGGTTTCCTGTACAAAGTTTGTCTCTTCCAACACTTGGCAACACAATGCTTAGGTGAATGACAATAAGTACATGGATAAAGTTTCCACAAGTTTCAGTTTACTTGATTATGCTTGTTATAATCAAAAGGAGAATTAACAAAAACATGACCATTATACCTTCCATGTTGATCTTCACTTTTCTTTGGAGACGAATTGCATTCACTACTGCAACCCTGAAGTGATGCGCCATTCCCTTTTGTGAAGTGTTCTTGCAATGTCTTAAGTTGGCCATTTGAAGCATCACTTGCTTCCGAAGTTTTTGAACCTCTCTTGGAAAACTCTCCAAGGTCCCCTTTGCCATATCCCAATCCTAAGTATCGGGGCCTTTCCTCAACCTCAATAGGATTTACAATGCCTTGACCTCTACATCCAAGGCCCTTTCCTTTTTCATAACCCATCTTGGTTAATATTCTCAAACCTACACCTTTTGTGTGTTTTTCGAATTCCCCAAAACCAACTTGATGAGAATGAGGAAAATTTGATGAGTAACCTTCACTGCATACCTCAGATATGTTGTCTGAATCAGATGTAGAAGGCACTTCCTTCAATCCTTCCTTTCCTTTGTTGTTCTTTGAAGCTTTCACTTGAACCGTGCTCTTTCGTTCCAAGTAGTCTTCATACAACACCTTCACCATCTCGGCCATGGAAAACACCAAATCTCTGAACTCCTTCTCATCTTGAGAAAGTCCTCCTGGAGATGCCATTTTCCTCTTTGAGATGTGGTCTTCCCTGGATAACATGCAAAACTCAAATCCAAACGTCAACTAGCTCTGATACCACTTGATCCATCAGGATTTTTTGAATGACTTATGGTTGAGTTTTTTTATTTGCATGTGTTAATTAACCATTGGGAAACTTAACGAGAGAACAAGAAAATAAAAGGAATTATACAGCCATTAACATATTTACAGATCTGAAATGCAATGAAAAACAGAAAACCATAATGCACAGGTTGATAACGGAGTTCGACACAACTTTGCCTAAGTCTCTGGGCCTTTTCTCTGTGGGGGAGGCTTCTTTATTTCTGTTCAAAAGCTTAATAGTACATATTTACAATGCCAAATGGCTTCCAGACTGATCTGGTCATGTTCGCCCAGATCTCTAGAATCTTGCACAAAAAATGGCACCTGAAACGGATGTCTCGAGCTCTCAGAAAGGGTGCGACAACATCTCCTCCTCAACAGCTTCCCTGCCTCAAACTGGTTTTGACTTGGCTTTGCCTCAGCATCTCTGCTCTGAATTGCTCACCAAATCTGTCCCTTTGGCCTCAAAATGCCCTTGGTTAAATAGTGGCGAATTTAGTTGTCCATCTCCAACTTCCTCCATGAATTTAGGCTCTAAAAATGCCCAATAACTCCCAAAAATGAGTTAATTACATTAATAAACCAAAAGTGGTTATAAAAACCCACTTCATAACTATAATATAGTTATAAAACCAGGCGCTAGCCCCCTTTGGCCCAGCGCGCTCCCTTTTTGTGGTCACATTAGTGTTAATATGGCCAAGCACTTAGCCCAAAGGGGTAGCGCTGGCCCCAAACTGCATTGGCACTTGGTCTCGTGGCTCTTTTCCATATGGCCACAGTCATAACCGTTTTAAAACCACACGGGGATAAAAATTTTGGAACCCCGCCCCGTGCGCATAGTCACATGTAATACAATGGAACCAGGGTCGAATATTAAAACCACGCCCGTTCCGTATACACAAGTAATTCCCGTGGCCCGTTGGTCCAAACCCCGTTTTCAAAGGCACTAACTGTGGAGGAGGTCTGGGGTTCGAATCCCCCGGGCCCCAATATTTTTTTACATAGCCCTCATTGGCTAAACCCGGGGTGACATGTGGCAGCCCGTGATTAGACCACGTGGCACCTTTACATCCACTTGATGAATGCCACGTGTCAACCCTCTATTGGTCCACGTCATCAAATGTCGTACGCCTAGTCACCTTGCCACATCATCATACGGTCGCTACGTCATCCGAGCCACATCATCCTTCGTACGCCATGTCATCCGAGCCATGCAAGCTGCTGATGTCATCCCGTGCCACGTGTCACCCTTTTAGTGGTGACACGTGTCACCTCGGGATTGGTCCAGCCGCACGACAAAAATGTCAAATCAGCCTGACACGTGTCACTATCGGAGGCTACCACATGTCCTATACGGACCTACCATGTGTCAGTGTACGGACCTGCCACGTGTCCTGTACGGACTGACACGTGTCCTGTATGGACTGTACGGACAGGTACAATGAGCATCCAAAATTTTGCCTATTTGGCTTGGCGAACAGAATGCGATATCTTCTTCATACGGACTCCGTTTGACAAAGTAAATATACCACCGAAATCAAGAAGACGAGACAGATGCAATGGTGTCGGTTTCGTCGGATTCTGAGAACTTTAATTTTTGAGCATTTTTCATGCCCTATCAGGCTTCTAAATCCGATTTCGGATCACTAAGTTCTCTTCCACTGAACTCGTCCACCTCCGGAAAACTTATGACACCTTCTTAAATCTTCTAGGTACAACTTTTGTTGCACTTTCGTCAGCAGCTTCAAAGGTCTTATCCTTCCTCAACTTTGTTGCACTTCTGAGTCTTAGAAAAGACTCCTTGCGTGCATTTGTTGTGGCAACCTTCAAACACATCTAAGTGTTGAAATTCCCTTCGACCCTGTGCACACCTGCAGAAGAAGTCTATAAACACTTCACTCAGGTTCTCAACCCTGAGGCTTTCACTTGGCTTGTGCACTCCTTGCACGGCTCCTGTGCCAACTGTACTTCTGCAGAAATGATAACAAAAGTAAAAACTATTTGAGCTTTAGAGACGCAACCCTAAATTATTGTCGACGCACTCCTTATGAACCCTTCAACTGCACTCCTTGTAGGAATTCTTACTCAGATAGAGAAACAATTGAAACTCATTCCTACTTCCTCTCAGACTTCAATTCAAACATGAAATCATATACACAACATATAAAGAAAATGTATAACAGGAAGCAAACATTCATGAGCATATCATTCAACATCAATACACAAAGAATAACACAAACCATAGATTTGAATCAACTCTTTCTATTAATTCAAATGCTTGTACATGGGTGTTCTTTCATAGCTCTCTACTCGCTCTTCTTCTCAATGCTCACTACTTGATGTTACAATGCACAATGAGGGTGTCTATATCCCGTTTCACTCTTGTGCTCTCAAACATTCTAATCTAGAATTAAATTCTATCTACCTACATTAACTACTTTAAATGCCTTCTATCTAATAAGGATGAGAGCAAATCTCTCAAGGTCCATTTACATTATACAAGTGCACCTCTTATTAATGACTACATTTAAGATCGCGCAACAACTTTAAGGAACTTTCAAAATTCGCGTTGGCGCTTGTCCAGTTGTCCATTGTCTTCCGCTTTGGCTCGCTTGATGTTGGCGATGCTCCTACATCATACTCCATCGCTTCTTCTGGGGATGATAATCCATCCATATGGGGATGATAATACGAACTAAATGCCAAGTTAGTTCCCATCTTCTTCCATAAGGTCCTCCAAAAATTCCCTATGAATTTGGTGTCTTGGTCCGAAACTATACTCTTCGGCAACCCATGAAGTCGAATGACCTCTTTGAAAAACAGGTTCGAAAGGTGAGTTGCGTCACTGGTTTTCTAACATGAAATGAAGTGTGTCATCTTGGAAAATCTATCCACTACCACAAAGATTGAATCACAACCTCTTTGTGTTCTTGGCAGCACCAATACAAAATCCATGCTAATTGCATCCCACGGCCTCTCTGGTATGGGTAACAGTTGATAAAGCCCCGCATTCTACTTCCTTCCCTTTGAATGCTGGCAAATTCTGCATCTGTCCACAAATCTCTTGACATCTGCTCACATTCCCGGCCAAAAATATGACTCATTAAGCTTTGCGAATGTCTTGTCATGACCAAAGTGCCCTGCCAATCCTCCACTGTGTTTCTCCTTCAGCAGATTCTCTCTCATGGAGCATTTCAGAATACACAGATGACTCCCCCTGAACAACAATCCTTCCTGGATCATGTATTATATCCATGGGTTTCTATCTCCGAAAATGGGATTCTCAGCTGCTTCATATGCCTCTTTAAAATCTGGATCATCTGCGTACATGTCCCTAAGATCATCAAAACCCAACGTTTTGACTTTGAACTCCTGCAACAACAAACACTTCCTGTTCAAATCATCAACAACTTTGTTAGAAGTACCAAAAATATGTTTAATCACAAAAGCGAAATTTTTCATATACTCAACCCATTTGACATGTTTCTGATTCAATTTCTCCTATTGAGTCACAAACTACAGTGCATGATTGTCACTGTACAAGACAAATTCTTTCGGGATCAAGTAATGCCTCCATTTCTTCAATGCCTGGATGATAGCATAGAACTCCTTATCATAAGTGGAGTACTTCACTTTTTCTTCATTCAACTTCTCGTTGAAGTATGCTATCGGCCTGTCTTCTTGACTCAAGACTGCCCTGATTGCAAATCCGCTTGCATCGCATTTCACTTGAAATGTTTTCTAGAAATCCGGCAACACCATAGCTGGTTGTTCCATAATCTTCCTCTTCAACAGGTTAAAACTCTTTTCAGCATCTTCTGTCCAGTGAAAAGACTTGTGTCTTTTCTTCACTTTGTCCATCATTTTTGCGCTAATTCCACTAAAATTCCTGATGAACTTCCGATAGAAACTAGCTAATCCATGAAAACTTATCACCTCAAAGATGTTCTTTGGTGATGGCCAATTCTTGATTACCTCTACCATATCTGGATCCATCCTCAAATCATTTCCTGAAATAAAAAACCCCAAGTAAATGACCTCTGTCTTCATAAATGAGGATTTCTTCATATTTGAGAACATCTTCTCCTGCTGCGATCTCTACATCACTCTAGCTAAATGCTTCAGATGCTCTGCCACTGTCTTACTGTAGATCAGTATGTCATCCAAATACACAATCACAAATTTTCCGATGAACTCCCTCGGGACTTCATTCATCAATCTCATGAAGGTACTCGACACATTTGTTAATCCAAATGGCATAAAAATCCATTCATACAACCCTTCGTCGGTTTTGAAGGCTGTCTTCCATTCATCACCTTCTCTCATGTGGATCTGGTGATAACCGCTTTTCAAATCAATCTTTGAAAAATACTTTGCTCCACTCAAGCAATCCATCAGATCATCCATCCTCGGCAATGGAAATCTGTACCTGATGGTTATCTTATTAATTTCCCTCGAGTCGGTCCACATCCTCCAACCTCCGTCTTTCTTTGGATTGAGTACTTTTGTAACAACACATGGAATCAAGCTTTCCCTGACCAATCCCTTGTCCAATAAATCCTGGAATTTCCTTTTAACGTCTTCATTCTCTTGTGGTGTCAATCTATACGCAACTTTGTTTGGTGAACTGGCTCCTGGTATGAGATCAATATGATCACTCACACTCCTGATCAGTGGCAATGAACGAGGTAATTCATCCACTACAATGTCAACGAACTCTTCCAGTAGTTCCTGAACTTCCCCTGGTAAATCATCTACCCTTGTGTTGGTCA
Source organism: Picea mariana (assembly GCA_032191745.1). Lineage (NCBI taxonomy): Eukaryota > Viridiplantae > Streptophyta > Pinopsida > Pinales > Pinaceae > Picea > Picea mariana. Next base: position 610,619 of record JASDQU010099738.1, read on the forward strand.
ACATAATTCTCAGCATCTTGACCACAATGAACTATGGATCCTCCTTCTTACTAACCTCTGTAAGAAGTTCCTTCCCATTCATTAAAAGTACAGTGTTACTTACTTCTGGCTTCACCTTCTTATATTTAATTGGAAGCAACATGTGTGTCCTCCCATTCTTCTCTAGGGTGTATGTGTTCATTCTCCCATGATGAGTCACATTCCTGTCATATTGCCATGGTCTTCCCAACAATAGATGACAAGCATCCATAGGAATGACATCACATAAGATTTTATCATTATATCCTCCTATCTTGAATTCAACTAAACATTGTTTAGTGACAGTTACCTGGTGTCCATTCTGTAGCCACGAAACTCTGTATGGGCTTGGATGATCAGTCATCTCTAGCTCTAGCTCCTCTACCATCTCTGTAGATACAAGATTATCCGTGCTACCACTATCTACGATGACCTTGCATACCTTGTCCTTGGTCTTGAAAGTAGTCCTGAAAAGTATCGTCCTTTGGACTGAACTCTCCACCTCCTTCTCGGGTGTTAAAAGGACTTTTTGCATCATCGACGATCTTCTGCCTTCAGCATCTTTTGCCTCAACATCCCACCTCTACGCCTCAACAATGTGAGTTTCTCCAATCTCCTTCTTTTTTTTTGGACACTCGTAAGACTTGTGCCCATTCTTTCCACATGTGAAGCATGTGATTTCTCCACCTCTTCCTCTTTCTCTACCTCTAGTACAAGGAAAAGTGTTACTATTAGCATAATCTCCTCTCCACTCAGTATGTTGTCCTCACTGTGAGGTTCCACCTCTCTCAGTTCATTTGCATTTAGGCTTAGACCCAAACTTCCAATCCTCCTTGGGATTATAATATTTGTCATGGGCAACTGATTTACCTCTGGGATGACTTCTGCCTTGGCCTCTTTGATTCTGCTTTTGGGTCAGCTTCTCCTCTGCTTTCAGATCCATCTGATAAGCATCTTCCACCGTTCTGATGGTTACCATGCTCATATCATCTTGAATCTCATATCTCAGGCCATTCATATACCTGACTACTTTTTCACCATCGCTCTCCCGATGACCTACCCTGATGTTCAGTCTGTAGAAATCCTCGGTGTATTCTTTCACTGTCATCAGCTTTTGTCTCAGGTTCTGCATTCTCTTGAATAGAGTAATCTGATAATCCCTGGGGATGAATTTTTCTTTTATCTTTGCAACCATTCTGTCCCAGTTCTTGATTTTCTGCTTGCCCTTGCAGCATCTATCAACTTGTAGTTCATCCCACCACAATGTTGCATGTCTTTTCAATCTTTTGATAGCATGCTTGACATTTTTGTCTTTCTCGACATCTTCATAGTCGAATTATGTGTCTAGAGCTCTAATCCAGTCTAGAAGCTCCTCTGCATCCAAAGTTCCCTCATAAACTGGAATGTCCATTTTCTCTCTTGCACCCATCCTTGCAATAGCTCTAATCAAACGTTCGTTTGATGCACCCTCAACTGCAACTTCTTATTCACGTTCAACCTCCACTTCACTTTCGGAATCACGAAGATCCCCTGCACTAGTTGTGCGTCTTTGCGCTATCTCCATATCTTCGAGTCTAGCTCGTAGATCACGCATCTCTCTCTCCATAATTGGATCTATCATCTTCCTGCCTCTTCTCCTTGGCATTTCCCTATCGTCTTGATCGAGTGATTGCATTTCCCTCCTCCTGGGTGGCATGGTGAATCCTCTTTCTCTACTATAGAAAGCAAAGAAGATTTTTTTCCTCTGATACCAAATTGATGCTGACGCCCTCTAACTCTCAACTCGTAGGTCGGAAGGTCCATGTCGACTCACAATATCTTTCCTCTTACATGACCCAAAGAACTCTAAGGCTTTTCTAATTCCCTATCAGGAATTTTTCACCCACAATAATCTCCATGGGATCTCCTCTTTACACTCGGGAGATCGGAACTCACAACTTCGAAAATCCAATGGTCGAACATAGGTCTCTCGAATCCCCGAGACCTGAGAACCAGTCAACGGTGACCTTTTCCTATCGGGATTTCCTCTATCCTGATTTCGACACTCGCGATGTTGAGTAACTTGTATCCATGACTCTCGATTCCCGATATCTCAAAACTTCAATGCACACGCGAGTTTGACCCTTCAACGTCCCGTCACCTCTGTCGGGATTTCGGACTTCGCAGGATCGTGAATCCTGATGTCAATGTTTCGGGACTTCTTGCTGTGAAATCCCGAAATGGTGTGCCACCTATCCATGTCACCGACTTTTGTGGCCCCACACTATTTTACCTAGCTATCGGGATATCGTGTATCGCCATTTCGTGATTCCTGTTGCTATATTACGGAGTTTCAACCCACGAAGCCCCGTTATGCGAATTCACATGGAAATCTGACGGCCCTTGTGGCTCAGATCTATGGTCCTGCCCCTCCTGAGATTTGAGCCCCTTTGGGAATACTCAGCATATCTCCCCTTTACCTTTGTGAGATCTAACAGCTCATGTGATGTCACGATTTCTTCTCGGAGAATTTCGACCGTCTGTTCCTCCTTTGAGGAATCTATGAAATGACTAAGTGTTCTCCCGTTGAACTCGTCCACCTCCAAAAAACTTTTGATGCCTTCTTGAATATTCCAGGTACAACTTCTGTTGCACTTTCTTCAGCATCTTCAAAGGTATTATCCTTCCTGAACTTTGTTGCACTTCTGAGTCTTAGAAAAGACTCCTTGCACGCATTCGTTGCGGAAACCTTCAAACACGTCTAAGTGTTGAAATTCCCTTCTGTTGATTAAGGTTGGTTGTCATTGATGTCAACCCTTGAAGAAAGACCCCTATCACAAAGTTTTGGGTAATGGACCCAATAGTGTTTGATGTAAATATGACTCATTATTGTTTTTTCATGGTTGATAAGAAGTGAATATGGATGAACTCCAAAGTAGTCCCCTTATGGTGAAAGCCCTCACGGGAAGATGCTTTGTGGAGTAAGAGAACCCATGCTTAATTATGGAATAATGAAATGAAGGAAATTTAATTTGTTAGGGAGAATATACTAGATGGATATTTCTTGTCATTTCATTTCTGGTGGTATGTGTAACGTCACATAATTCCTCACGGTTAGAGAGTTATGGCCATGGGAAGTTGGAGACCCCAAGTTTGGGTAATGGACCCAAGTTTGTCTGATGGGTAATGGTATGAGTTATGATATATTTTCAGATAATACTATTCTATATGGATAGTACATGTCATTCCATTTCTGGTGGTATGTAGAACGTCACATAACTCTTCACGGTTTGAGAGTTATAGCCTTACGAAGTTGGAGGACCCTCATATGTCATCTAGAAGCCCCAAAAGGTCAAAGTAATCAAAGTGGTTTAAGAGATTTTAAAAGGTAAATAATAAAGTGAAGTGACGAGTGTATTATAATTCAAATTGAATACAAAATAAATTGTTTCAATAATAATTTTAATGGAGAAATTAGAAGTGGACCCAACCCTAAAATAAGGAAAGTGGGGCCAAGTGACCTAGAATATGTTTTTAAGGAAGCTACTTGGATAGTATAAATAAGAGGAAAGGCTCTCTCATTTGAATCACACTTGAGAATATTGAATATATATAGGTGTCTGAGGTTTACAAATGGTATCTAATCCGAAATTTTGAGGAAAGTGAAGAAAATAAGGCCGAAATGCAAGGAAAGATAAATTCTTTTGATGGTGCTTTCTAAGGTATGTTATTTTTCAGGTCATCTCACCATTTTCGCCAAAACTTTTTTTAAATAATGATTCATATCCTTAGATTTCTATGAAAGTGATAAAACATATCCAAGTATCCATGGTTCAAAATTCAGCTTGTGGGTCGTTGTATTTTGGGAGTTACGCTCTGTGGAAAATAGGGTTTGTGGCCAGTCCTGAAACTAGTCAAAATCAGGTGTTTCGGGTAAAAATGTCATAACTTCTTCATAATAGATCCCAATTCAGTGAGACAAAATGTGTTGCTTAGGGTATAGTATGTAGTATGCAGTGTAACATTTTCAGATCATTTAATCAAATATGTTTTGTGGAGAACTCTCTACAATTACGCTCTCTAGAATAAGCCAGAATTCAGCAAGGTATGCCATTTTTGCTATAAATCCTTTTCTGAGAGGTTCCAAGTAGTTCCACTTGGAGGAATTTCATAAAACACACATAAGAACATTGTGTATGAGTTTCATATCTTTATACAATACAGGTTCAAAGTTATGATTACTTCAAGTTAGGGTTGTTAACTATTCCAAAACTAGACATGTGAGACTAAAAACAAGTTTGATGAAAATGCTAGTATTTTGTTTTTAAAAGTTAGGGAAGTTTTGCAAGAATGTGATCATATACACCAGGTCTATTACAGAGCTACAAATCAGATTTGTATGATAAAATTGATGGGGTCTTTTTGTTGAGGTTGGTGCATGGTTGATGCACTTGTTTAAGGTACAGGTTGATTACAGGTTGGTGCATGGTTGATGCACTTGTTTATAGTACAATTTGATTACAGGTTGGTGCATGTTTGATGCACTTATTTATGGTATAGGTTGATTACAGGTTGATTACAGGTTGAGGTACAGGTTGATGCATGGTTCAGACTTATTGGTACAGGTTTACAGCAATATATCTCACAGTGATAGTGTGATAGTGGTTACATCATTCTACTTCTACTTCAGGGTGGCAGGATAGGGCAACGATAGGTGGTTGTAGCCACCTTTGGGTTGTAGCCGGAGGACATTGGGGGTTGTATCCTCCTTCAGGTTGCAACCAAATATTTGGGGAGTTGGAGCTTCCCTCAGGTTGTAGCCTGAGAAACTAGGAGGTTGGAACCTCCTTCCAGTTGCAGCTAGAAAACAAAGGAATTTGGTGCTTCCAATGAATGTAATTATTCAAGACATATAAGAAAAAGAATCCTGTGGTTTTCTCCCGATTTGGGTTTCCACATAAAACACTGGTGTACTTTGCATGTGTGTGATTGTTTATTTATTACTGGTCATTATTGGATAATAATTCTACATTGATATAACATTTGAAGAAAAAGGATTATAATTACATTATTACTGATTCACCACCCCTCTCAGTAATCCAACAATTGGTATCAGAGAAGGTTCCTTCAGAAATCAGTTTAACCACTGAAAGGTAGATCATGGAGAGTACCAACTCGTATAAAAATGGAATACCACAGTTTGATGGACAAAAGTATGCTTTTTGGAGGATAAGGATGAAGTCATATATAGAGGCACAGTGATTTCAAGTTTTGCAATCAATTGTAGATGGATACATAGCACCAACAGTTCCACCAACAAGTGACAAAGAAGTGAAACTCGGTGAGAATAATTCCAAAGCCATAAATGCACTTTTGAATGGTCTCAGTGATACGATATTCACCAAAGTTGCACATTGTAAATCTTCTAAAGAGATTTGGGAGAAGCTTTGAAATATTTATGAAGGAGATTCAAAAGTCAAAACAGCAAAGCTTCAAACATATAGAGGTCAGTTCGAACAACTAAAAATGAAGGAAGATGAAGATATTGCAGCCTACTTCTTACGAGTCGATGAAATAGTGAATGCAATCATAGAATTCGGAGAAGAAATCAAAGAATTTGTAATTGTTCAAAAGGTACTAAGATCTCTTCCTATGGGATTCAACCCTAAGATATCAGCACTAGAAGAAAGATCGGATCTAAACTCAATAAGCATGGTTGAACTACATGGAATCTTCACAGCATATGAGATGAGAACTGAACAGGAAAATCTAGATGTAAAAGAAGCAGCCTTCAAAGCATCCAAAAGATGAAAGCAAAAGAAAAAGGAACAAGAAGAATATAGCAGTAGCAACGACGTCTCGGAAGATGATGAAGAAGTGGCCAACTTTGAGAAAATATTGAACAAGGGAACCAACGGTAGGTACAGAGGTAAGCTTCCTTTAATTTCTTTTAATTGTGATGGTATTGGTCATTTTGATAACAAATGTCCTCATAAGAAAAAGAGAAATGATGAAGGTTACTCAAAAGGAAGAAAACCATATAAAGGTAAAAGAACTACAAAGAAAGTTTTCAAGAAAAACTTTTGCACCAAAGAAGACATCTCATCATCAGATGAAGATGAAGTCAGTGACAGTGAAAGAGGGAGAGTTCTATTCATGGCAGTAGAAGACTCTGATAAAGAAGAATTTGAAGAAGAATATGAAGAAGTATATGAAGAAGAAATTGAAGATGCAGAAGTTAACTTTCGAGAAGAATTAATGAGTGCCATAAAAGTTATCAGAAGAGAAAAGAAGAAAAACAAGAAGCTACAAGCAGAACTAGATAGGAAAAAAGACACTCAAGAACTAGAACAAATGATTACAAAATTGAATGTTCAAATAGAACAAGATAAAAGAATTGAAGAAGCACTCAAAGAACAACTACAAGGAAAGGACGAGATCATTGGAAACCTAGAAGCAGAGATTGTCACACTAAGAAAGGATATTCAAAAGAAAAATATGCAGAATAGCTCAAAAGTTCTAGATGACATTATTAGTAGTCAAAAATATTATCTTGACAAGCCCAGACTTGGATATAATCAAACAGAAAAGGGATCAAGCTCCAAAACAATAGAGAAAGAAACAAATCCAAAAAATTATGCAGAAACAATCAAAGGGGATAAAAAGATATACAAGGAATATTACAGCGACACTCCTCCAACGAGAAGATTCAGATTTCAGAATCAACAACAGATAGAGATGCCTCAAGAAGAAGAAGGATTCATAAGAGCACATCCGTTCATAAAATCTTCAACTACCAAGTATCAAACTATATTTTTTGGTTTATGTTATGCTTGTAATAATTTTGGACATAAAGCTATAAATTGTAGAGCTAACAACAAGAATAATAACTACCTTGAGAGCCATACACAAAGGGGTTATTCAAGAAGACCTAGTGAAACACGGAGAAGAAGTTACAAAAGGTTTGAATCCTTAAGCAATGAAGTGGAGTTTTACAAATGTAACAATTTTGGACACATGGCCAAAAATTGCAGAATGACAGTCCCTCCTAAAGAACCTCAACAAAGTCACAAACAAGAATCTCAGAAAATGACATGGATAAGAAAGCAAGATCAGTATAGCAATGAAGACTGCATAGTCTCTCTACAAGCTAAACATAAGAAATGTGGTTGGTATGTTGACAATGGATGTTCAAAACACATGACAGGTGATAGAGACAAGTTTCTTACATTACGAGAGGAAAGAGATGGATTAGTCTCCTTTGGAAATGATGATTCATCCAAAATCATTGGAAAAGGCACAGTCTGAATTGGGAACAAGAACGAAAAGGCAGAAAATGTTCTATTAGTAGAAGATATGAAACATAATCTTTTAAGTGTGAGTCAAATATGTGACCAAGGTCATAAAGTTACTTTCAATTCACAAAAGTGTGACATAAGAAAAGAAGGTTCAGGAAAATTGGTCACTACAGCTGCAAGAACTTCAAGCAACATATATGTGTTAAGTGAAATTGGAAATGAAAAGTGTTGTCTAGGAAAGGAAGATGAAAGTTGGCTATGGCACAAAAGAATGGGTCACATGCATTTTGATAACCTTTTCAAAGTTAGCAAAAGAGAAGAAGTCCGAGAAATGCCCCATATCACGAAACCAACCAACACTTTATGCAAGCATTGCCAACAAGGAAAGCAAACAAGGACCAGGTTCAAATCAAAGGAATATTCAACAAAAAAACCACTAGAAATTCTGCATACTGATCTAGTTGGACCAACTACAACAAAAGGCTTAAAAGGTGAGAGATATTTTATGTTACTAGTTGATGATTATACAAGAATGACTGCAGTTTTCTTTCTCAAGAACAAATCAGAAGATTTTGAAAATTTCAAGATATACAAGGAAATGGTTGAAAATGAGATGGATTCAAGAATCAAATGCTTAAGATCGGATAATGGAGGAGAATTCACCTCAAAGGAATTGATGGACTACTTCAACAATCATGGAATAAAAAGGCAATTTTGTGTTGCTAGGACACCTCAACAGAATGGAGTTGTTGAAAGAAAGAATAGGACAGTACACGAAATGGCTCGAACAATGATAATGGATTCAAGGTTGACATATATTTTTTGGACACAGGCAGTGCATACAATAGTTCACATTCAAAACAGAGTAATGCTCAGAAACAACACTGACAAAACTCCATACGAGCTATGGAAAGGAAGAGCAACAAATGTGAAGCACTTCAGAGTTTTTGGAAGAAAATGCTACATCGAAAGAGAAGATGGCAGAATGGGAAAGTTTGACTCTTGTGTGGACAAAGGAATACTTGTTGGTTACTCAAGTACAAAGAAAGCATACAAGTGTTACAATCTAAGATTAAAAAAAGTTGTGGAAAGCATCAACGTAACAATTGATGAAACAAGCATACCAGAATCAAAGAAAGAAGAAAACCAATCAATGGAACAACTTTTTGAAGAAGAAGATGAAAAATAAGAAGAAGATGAATATGAAGATGAAGATGAAGAGAATCCGACAGAAGTAGAAGAGCAAGTTTAGCAAGTATCTCCAAAGACACCTAGCAAAAGAGTACAGAAGAATCATCCTTTATTTCAAATTATTGGAAACAAAGATGCAGGAGTTGAGACTAGAAGAGAAATCCGTTCACCAGAACAAACACACCTAGCACTCTTATCTACAATTGAACCAAACTGTTTTGAAGAAGCCAACAAGGATGAATTTTGGAATAAGGCCA
>JASDQU010099738.1:625225-647185 GCA_032191745.1 Picea mariana
TATATATATATATATATATATATATATATCTATCTCATCATGATATCTCAACAACAATCCATGAAACAAAGTCAAAATGATCCATATTATAACATGCATTTGGATCATCATATAAGCTATACATCCCCAATAGTATGTGGGTTGTAAATGTGCAGTGTCACTATCCACCACCATCACCTAGCTCTAATCTAGACTCAACATAGTCTGGATCATCATTAGTCAAATCATTAGCTCAAGTTCCCTGAAAATAAAACAAACATTCAATACTAAAAGTTAGTATTAAGTTCATGACATAATGCATATGTGTGTTATATGTAGCACTCCGGCTAATAAACCCAACAAATTTTTCTGATAACACTAAATTAAAATGCATGTGGTAATGCTAAAAACACCCTTGCATCTAATAGCATTATTTAAAAACATGAATGTAGTTTATTAAACATGTACAAGTCATTAATACACTCAAAAATCAAAGTAAACACAACAATTAAAACCCATGAATAAAAATAGTAAACAAAGATAAAAACATGTATTTTGTTAAGCAAATGTGCAATCAACTATAGAGGACAGACATTTCACCCAACCGTAGACTTTCTGCTCCAAATCTAAACAAGAAGTCACCCTCAAGATGGGGCTAGGAATTTGTTGGCATGTTTAAAAGAAGAGTGTGTTTGTCATTGATGGCAAGAACAACAACAACGATGGCATGTCTACAGGAAAGAACAACAACAATGACAACATGCTTACAATTATTGATGGCAAGAACAACGACAATGAAGGTATGGTTACATGAAATAATAGTAGCGACGTTGGCAGGTTTACAATTGGGAGACAACAATGGATAACATGTAGGCAAGGAATATCAGCAGCGATGATGGCATGGAAAGATCAAAAGCGTGAACTCCATTTCAGAGTTTCGGATACCGGGAGTTGGAGGAGTCAAGGAAGCAACTCACGGTAGAAAATAGAGAAATGCGAAACCATGACTTAATCTCCATTTCGGAGTTTCAGACACCGGGAGTTGGAGGTGTCAAGGACACTCACAACAAGAATGCCAAAATTGCAAAATGTGAAACCACGACTTAATCTGAGCCATTGATCAAAGGGAGATCGTGGACCATTGATCTGACTCCATTTCAGAGTTTCAGATACCAAGAGTTAGAGGAGTCAAGAGTTGTGACTCTTCAACACAGGAGTCCTGAAGTTTGAAAATGTGAAATGTGAAAATCCCTGGGAGTTGGAATTATCAAGGAAACTCACGACAAGAATGTCAAAATCGTGAAATGTGAAACCACGACTTAATCTGAGTCATTGATCAAAGGGAGATCGTGGACCATTGATCTGACTCCATTTCGGAGTTTTGGATATCGGGAGTTGGAGGAGTCAAGAGTTGAGACTCTTCAACATAGGAGTCTCGAAGTTGCGAAATGCGAAATGCCGAAATCCTCGGGAGTTGGAGGTGTCAAGGAAACTCACGACAAGAATGATGAAATCGTGAAATGCGAAACCATGATGTTTCGGAGTTTTGGATACCGGGAGTTGGAGGAGTCAAGAGTTGAGACTCTTCAACATAGGAGTCTTGAAGTTGCGAAATGCAAAATGCCAAAATCACGAAAACATGCACATAAACAAAGACTCCATTTTGGAGTTTCGCAGACCGAGAAATCAAAGATCAAAGGAACGGGGTTTCCTAACCTCTCAAACTCGTGATATGTGAAATTGTGAAATAATCCTATTCGTTGGATCAAGGAAAAATCTGGGTCATCAGACCCAAGAGGCAAATGTGGCAGACCATGTCAGCAAGGATAGGTGGCAGCCTACGTCAGAAAGGACACGTGGCACAATCATATAAGGACAAGTTTCAAGTTGATTTGGCATTTCAGGAACCTGGAAATTACAATTCTGAGTGACATGTGGCAGACACACAGATCACGACACATCATCGAGTGACGCCTTTCTAGGAATTTAGTTTCGGGAGTTTTAACATCAACTCTCCCCCAAAGTCCCGAAGGCTGAAGTATTGGGGAAGAGGATAGCCATCTGATCACCATGAATCGTGGACCATTGATCTAGAGAGAAAGTGAAAAATACGTTTTTGCATAAGGTTGTGGTCACAGCCAGTAGTCACATCTGCGAAAGATGGAGGAAGGAGATAGTGCAACCAAGCTCCATTTCAGGGATCACGACTTGGAGTGTCGAGACCCTTCATCATAGGAATGTCGAAATGCAAAATTGTGAAAGTGCTTTATGGATAAGCGCTTGGTCACCATCATTGGTCACATAATCGAAGAGCCGTAGAGAAGATCTCATAGAGACAAGCTCCATTTCAGAGTTTGGGACATGGAGAGTTGAGATGACCCTTCACAGAATCCCCAAAACGTGAAATGCAAAATGCATGTGTAGAATTGGCCCCTGATCATAACCTATGGTCACATCGACGAAGGCTCAAGGGAGGAGCTAGCATGAAACTAATCTCCATTTCAGAGATCACAACTTGGAGAGTCGAGATGCCTCACAACAGGAAGTGTCGAAATAAAAATCATGAAAGCACCTTCTGAATAGGCGTGTGGTCACTGCCTAATGCCACATGTGAAATGAAAGGTGAAATGTGCCAAAGGCATAAGGCTCAATAGGTTCACAGTGTAACTACCAGAAATGACTGATTGTTTCTGCATAGAAAAATAAAAAAGGCCTCAGTGTGATCGCCAGAGGAGCGGAAGAGTCTCACGACATCTACCAGTGGAATGAAGACTGTTCATAGAGGCGATTGATAGATGGAAGAGCGTTGAATCCTGTAACTGCAACAGAGAGGATGAGCTCAACTATGATAGAGAAGACAAAGAGTCTCGACTGCTAGATAGGCTAAGGAATCTTGGCATAACACCTAGTGATGATGGACGCATGGGTTTAACCGCTAGAGAAGCTGAAGAGTTGCTATGATGATCAGGAAGAGCACTCGACACGAGGAGTACATGCAAAATAGAGAGAGTGTGTTGATTCTTAAGCTAGTGAAGTTGTGGAAAGGTGGAGTAGCGGTGAATATCCCTATGTGGAGAACAATGGTGATGTGAAGAGGATGCATAAGTATTGCACATATGGCATGCACAAGGTGGGCAGAGACTAGAAGTATGCAGAACAAAGAAGAGATGGGTGTGATTGTTGGGAGTGATTTAGGCATGTAGAAGGAGGTAATGTGCAGCAGTTGAAATACAYAGAAGAAGAATGGTGCATGGAATGGAAATGGTGCACAGAGCATAAAAGGCAAAAGAACAGAAAGYGCAAGGCATGTGTACAGGAAGACAGTGAGGCAGACAGAGCAAGGCAGTGTAGCAGAACAATGATGAGACTGGTAAGCCATTGATGAACATTATATCACTATAATAAGTTTTAGTAGTAGAAATTGATATTTCGGGGTGGTTGGGAGGTGCTAGGGAGGACTGTTGTCCTCAGAGGTTCAAGTGGGTGCTTGAACACAGGAAGTTGTATCTTCTATCTGGTTGCAACCATAGAAACCAGGGTGGTAGGGTGGTGTAAGGGAGAATTGTTGTTCTCTGTTTTACAGGTTGGTGCCTGTGTGACTGGAATTTGGTGCTTCCATCCAGTTGGTTCTAGAACACTTAGGGAGTTGTTGCTTCCTTCTAGTGGGTGATAGAGAAACCAGGGAGTTGGTGCTTTCATCCAGTTGGTGCTAGAACACTTAGGGAGTTGTTGCATCCTTCTAGTGGGTGCTAGAGAAATGAGGGAGTTGGTGCTTCGTTCTAGTGGGTGCTAGAGAGACCAGGGGGTTGGTTCTCCCTTCTCGTGGGTGCTAGAGAAACCAGGGAGTTGGTGCTTCCTTCTAGTGGGTGCTAGAGAAACTAGGGAGTCGGTGCTTCCTTCTAGTGGGTGCTAGAGAATCCAGAGAGTTGGTGCTCTCAGCAAGTAGCAGCTTGAAAAACAGAGGTTGTAGCCTCATTATGAGTTGGTGCTCATAAGTATGATAATGTACATAATGTAAAGATTACTTATCATATAAAGAAGAAGAGGTTTGTACCCTTTATGGGTTTCCTCAGGAAATATCTATCTCTGTGTATCTCATATGTGTGAATGATGTTGAATGTTCTATTGCTTACTTCCCTACATTATTGTGATTGTCATTGAGTGCTCTGTAAAGAGTTTAAAATAAGAATAATTGTTTAAGCACAGTAACAACTGATTCACCGCCCCTATCAGTTTTCCAACAGAATCCACAAGAAAGGGTGTATTTATTTTCCATTCATAGCCCAATAAAACCCAAAGCAAGTTAATTTTCCTATAGTTATCCCAATCTACCAACTCTCTTTCCCTCAACTTGCACAACCCAAGGAATGGGATCCCCCTTCTCTGCATGTAGTCCCTCAAATTACCTCCAAGGCTCCAACACATGTTAGCTAGGAATATCTCTTGTTGGTGACTCTAAGGACCTACGACTGCAACAGGAAACTCTTGGCTGCAACTCATTTTCTATATGGTAATTTCTTACATAGAAAACTCTTCTATAGGCCTAACAACCTATTTTGTCATGCAATTATAGCTCCAACAAGTTGTCCACAAACCCCACTATGGCTATCTTCAAGCCCTAGCACTCAACACTACCTTGTTGTCCCAAAAACTAGTTGTAAAACTATCTACCATACCCATTCGAATTTCTTTTTTATCCATGAATGTTGACTCACACATTCCCCACTGTTGATTGTATTTAATCCCATGCTCTCAATAACTATGTGAGGTGACTTTTCACACCAACTCTCTTACATGTTTTCAATGATTGGGGATTTGATACACTTGAAAGTGAGATTTTTTGAGGGGTGCACCCAACATTCTCACTTTTTTCACAAGGCACTTGTCATATTCTCCTTTCAAAAGGGAACATCCCCTTTTTCTGAGAAACAACCCCGAGTGATTTTTTGTGCATCCCCTTCAAAAGGGTACAACAAGAAATGTCCCACTTGGTTTTTCCACATCTTGAGAGCATTAGGATCATGGGGAGCACACTCCCTACCCTTGGGAATATGTCCTCAAGTTACACTGTAATTTTTATGTCCTATGGAAATGTCCCACTTGGATTTTCTGCACACTCCCTACCCTTGGGAATATGTCCCTGGGTAACACTAAAATGTTGATGTCCTACGCTTAATGTTTGTATTATGAAAATTGAGTTTATCCAATATTTACATGAGCTTATGCTAATGTTATACTATATAAATTTATGGAATTGTCATGAAATAGATAATCCTTGCTTTTTTCTCATGAAGTTTTAAATATTGTATGCAATTTTATTAACTCAAGTTATTGTTCAATTTTGCACTGAGAATTGTGGTCACAGAGGTCACTGAGTTGATACTCCATTTTAGGTTTTTCTAGTCATTATTGAATCTGAGTTGATGACTTTGGTTTTGAAATATACAATTGTATAAAGGGCCATGGATGAAATCCATTTTACTAGCTACACAAGATTATTTTGACAATTCACTCTTATTTCCATGGAATCTAATTTCAAAATGTTAATTTTGCATGTATATAGTATATACTATATACATACACGAATACATACATATTTAGTACTTAATTTTATGAGTTTTGTATCCACCTATATTGTCAAAGTTTCTAAGTTGACATAAATTTATCCTTCACATAATTCATATTCATATCCATATCCCAGTAAGTTCAATTTTTGGACTTCCATAGATGTTCCATGAGTTTTTCATGATCATATTAGTTGGCATCAACAACTTATCTTCATCTATCAAGATAGGAAATTAATTATTTCTCTAATAGGTAATTGTTTATCTGCTAGGTTATCAAAATATCTCAACAAAATAAGGTGATCACATCGAGTGCAAGAATGCAAAAATGCTCTAATCAACTCAAATAATCATACTATAAGTATAATACAAATTAGAAGAATAAAAGGTTAATCTTCATATAATTTGCAACATTTCTAATATATAGGCATGAAGGTGAGGATGGTCAAGTGTATTGTTCATGTATTGAAGACACACAAACATGCTAGTCAAGGCATTTTTAATGGTGCTCTTTCACTACTTCATAGTTACAAAAGAAAAGAGATTGGAGCCTCTACAAATAAACTTTATTGAAGGAAAATCAAAGAATACATTGTGTATTTATTACATAACAATCTCATTATTGTATATAATTTTAGTAACCCTTATTTCTAATAATGCTTCTAGAGTCTTGTTAACCCCTAGATTTTCACCATTGAAAATCTTGAGGGTTAAAAGCCAACATCGACTATTTTGGCTAGAATTCTGAGATTCTCCTAGAGTTTAGCACTTATGGTTAGCAGAAGATGGTTCCCATCAGAGACATGTATATGATTGGTACATGGTTGTTTGGTTCAAAGTTAGAGTTAGCATGTGTTCCTTTGAATTTTGAGAGAGATGTCTACACACAACAGGTGTTACTACTTTTTAGGAGCCATGGTTTGAGTGGGTCTCTTGATAGTTTGGAGTAGTTCTGAGTATGCATGGATGGTCCTTGCATGATTCTAAGCCCGATGGCACTTTTCCAGGCGACATGCAAGACCTTTCTATTTTTAGCAGTATGAGCTACAATCCCCAAATTCAGCTTCTAAGCACGCATTATGGATCCTTGAAACATTATGAGTCTTTTGGACATTTTCCAGGATGTTTTGTCACATATTTCTATTTTTAGTAGGTTGAGCACCAAGGCTCGCATGTCGATTTTGATTGCAGATTTGGATTCCTTGTGGAAAATCGAATCGAATGAGTATAAAGTCATGGATATATGAAAAAATATCTATTTTTAGTAGTATATATTTTTAGAAATGGACATATGGTGGTGGTCTCCTAGCCATCCCGATCATTTGTGGAGAGTTTCAGTTAGTTTCAACAAGTTTCAATTTTTGGGGATTGGATGGCTATTTTCGGAAATTTCTATTTTTAGCAGTCATCGCCATCCCCAACAATGTCAAAAGGAAAGATCAAATTATGACATGTGGCATAGTTTCAGTGTGATGTTGCATCTGCATGGTATCATTGATCAAGGGTACGTTTTCCAAGGATTAATTATTAAATGAGAATTAATTCAATTAAAAAGGGGGATGCATGGGTGAGGTGGCATTTGTTTGGAGAAAGTTTAGCCACTCAAGGCTAATTTTTCTCACTCTATTCCTCTCTCTTTCCATATTATCACTTTCCAAGCAACCAATTTCTAAAAATTCTCTCTAAATTGCTTTTAAACGCAAAATTCCTAAATTTTAGGAAATCCCTAAAAAATAAGGCGATTTTTCCTTTATCTCATAACTCCCTCATCCCTTGGCCAAATTTAGCAATCTAACATGCATTGGAAAGCTAAAATTATCCTCCAAACACTCTCACTCATAAATCACACATGCATATTACTCACTTATAGTTATTCCCTCATGCACATTAATTCCTAAATTTCTCACTCACACTTATCCCTCATGCGCATTAACTCCTATTTTCTTCTCACTCCTCTCCTATATATTGGATGGTCTTCATTGGTTTCTCTCTCATTCTTCTCTCTTTCTCTCTTAATCTAGTGACTCTTCTTTGAGCAAAGTGATCATTGTATCGGCTATGGACTTGCCAATTGTGGTGCAACCAACCCTCTTGCAAGCCCACCAATAAAGAAATTAAGTGTTTGTGTTCTAACCTTGTTTCTTTTTGGTATTTTGTGATTTTTTCTATCTGATTTGTCATTCTCTTAAATGTTCATTGTGATTTTACTAATATTTTGAGTAGTTTTCAGTTCTATTTCTATCCTATATTCATTGTGTTAACCCCAACAAGATCCCTCCAAGTGAAAAACTATATTTTCACCATCATTTTGGACAATTTTAACACGTTGTCTAAGATGAACAACGTGTTGTTTTTTGGGTTTACATGCATAAAATCAGTCTTAAAAGAAAACAACAAGGTACTCAGGGTGCCTAGGGACTCCCCCTTGAGGCTAGAAAGCACTATCCCAAACATAGAGGGATCTAGCCCATGACAATTTGGTGCTTTACTCCTTCAATTAGCCAAGTTTTCATCATTGTAATAATATGTTATATCTTCTCAATTGGAAGGTGGAAATTTGTGCTAACAAATTGGCGCTATTGTCTGGGAATGCAAGCCTTGGTGATGATGATATTGGTGAGTTTTTGGTTTAATTTCTCACTGGGCGACTCCACAGGGGACTTACACATAGATCTTCCAATTTCGATTCCCTCACAAGGTCTAGTTCTAAGCTTGAGCAAACCCTAAAGTTTAAACACCTTTCCTGAAACAATAATTCTCTTTCACCAAGAACTCATTGTGAAGTTGGTAAGCATAAGAGTTCTTAGGTAACCTCTTTTTCGACGAGCATTATAGTGAGTGTATCTTCGACATCTTCATCTTTCATTTTATTTCCATCTAGAGCTAGTAGTAGGGTAGCAGTGGTGCTTTTTTCTATCTGAGACTACCAATATGGCTACAACTGTGAGGCCATCGGTAAGGTGGAGATTTTCTCAGTAAGATGGATATTTTTTTCCTTTGACCCACTAAGTTTTGTTGCATTCTCATATTATCCTCACGACTTACCTACACATAAATGGATTAAACACACACCTTTGTTTGTAGGGAGGTTGGGAGAATCAGTTGAGAATCACTTGACTAATTTCTTGCAAGTGGTGGGTGATTTTGATGTGGAACATGAGGATATGGTGATGAGGATGTTTGTGTCGACCCTCAAGGGGGAGGTATGAGCATGGTACAAGTCCCTTCATGATGATTCCATTTATGGATGGGATTCCTTCCAAGAGAAATTCACCGAGAGATGGGAAATACACAAGACATTTTCTTCTTATGCACAATTTTTTCAATTATTAAAAAGCATGAAAGTGAAACTTTTTTCCAATTTAACGCTCATTTTTCCAAATTTTATAATTGAATTCCTTATAGATTAAGGCCTAACGAAGTTGTTGCTTTGATTTAATATCTTTAGGCATTTTATGGTGTTTTTGGTGTTTTTCTCAAGAATGAAGACCCTCAAAATTTGRAGGAAGTGCAAGTTGTCGCTATCAAGTTAGAAAGAAATTATTTTTTAGCTTGTGAACTCCCTATGATCCATGTCCCASACCAACCAGTGATGGTAGCTCCACTCGATGATMTTCAACCATTGGTTGTTACAAAAGTGYAAGAAGCCTGTGTTATTGAAGATGAACCACAACTTGCACCATGTGAAGTTCCAAGAGGTGAACAGGAGGGTGATAGCCTAATTTTAGATGATCTGGAACCAATAGCTACARCATTTCAGTCACATGAAGAGTTCCAGGAAGATGAAGGTGAACATTTGAATATTCACAAGTGTTCATGGGTTCCTCCCATTAATGGAGATGGAAATTTTCAAAATGATGAAAATGTTGAAGGGGAGGAACCACAGGTTAACCAAGTAGAGGTCAYTCAACAAGAGGCTTCATCCTTGCCTACCACAGCAGTGATTCAGGAACAACTTGATCTGATAAAATTACAGCAGGAGCAACCACTTTTGGTTCAACAGGAGGATGATGTCTCTTACACTTTGCCTACTATTCTACATCCCAAGGTTGTTCTTCAAGATCCTGAGATTGGTCCGTGCTTGGATATCAAAGTTCATCATGATATAGTTGAGCTCAGGATGATGGAGGTATTTCTGTAAGAAGATTCTAAGAGTTTCGGCTCTTGTGCATTGACATTCATGCTTGTTACTATTGAAATATTATGTTCTAGATCCCAACCAACAACTTTCAATCAACCAATGTCCTTCAATTATGCCTTCATTAGAAAATACCTCAAGGCAAGTTTGGGTCATATGATATTTCATGGTTGGTCCCACTGGAAGGTTAACTTTATTTATTTTTCCCGTCAAACTGATCATTTGGCTGCATGCTTACATTGGTCCTTTGAGTATGATGATTTGACCATGACAGCTTGAGGTAAAAATTTTGGTTTTTTGGGATAGTTGTATTTCCTTTCCGCATGTCATTTCAATAGTTTAGCTTGCTGATATTTTGCATATTTTAGGACATCAATCTACACTTTCCTTGCAATGTATTTTCCCTTTAATATATACTTCAATCTCTGCATTAGTGTCGTTGATTTTTGACTAGTTATATCAGCATGTGGTCATGTCTTGTGAGTCTTTCTTTTCTTGAATAAAAGGCAATCCATTACTGTTATTCCTGGGTCAAAATTTGAATGTCTATCTTACACATGTCGAGCCTTTGTGTCTATCATTAGAGTGAGCTTGAATGAGGGTCTTGTTTGTCATTGTTCCCGAAGCATTGAGCCTTTAGAATGGGTAGTTTGAGGAGACATAGGAGAGTCTTGAGTCATCTTATGTTTTGTCTCCTTGTCTCTTATCATTGAGTCCTCTACTTTGAGTTAGTTTTCCCTCCCATCCAACATAGGGATATGGGACATGATTCTTTCATCTTGATTTTCTTGAGTTATCATTTCGTGTTGAGGGAAAAGAGACAACATTGCTCTTATTTTTAGCAGGTCATAATGTATCCACATCAACACATTATCTACGGATGAACCATAAGTAGAGTGACTTGGTAGTCCTTAGCCTCATTGGTTGTTATCTCACATCCAATAAGGTTGAGTATCATTGGGCCTTGATTGGGTGATCCTTGTCATTGTTCAACTTCATAACATCTCTCACAGTGGTAGGTTGTGGTCGTACCTTAGGACCCATTGTCATTATTGGTTGTGTTCCTTCACACTTCACAAGTGTTTACATTATTGACATCTAATGAAGTGACTCTCTCATGTTGACATCAACACATTTACCATAGGGAGGAGTGTACATATTGAGTGGTAGAAGGTAGAAGATTTGGATGAGACCCCTTGGGTTTTAATTTTCAGTGGGAAGTTTATATATTTTGACTCCATGGCCCATTGGACAAGATTTGTTATTACATGTCAGCTTATAGGTTTTTCATTAAGGGCTATGCACAGATCACTGCACCCAGGGAGAATATTTTGAAGAAAGATTTCATGTTTCAATGGACAGAAGAGTGTCAGCAAAGCTTCGACACACTGAAACAGAAAATGGTTACTGCGCCTATTTTCGTTTTCCTAGATGCATCCTCTATTGTATTGGGAGCAGTGTTAGAGCAACTAGGTGCAAGAGATATTGACCACTCGCTAGCCTTTGCTAGCAGAAATCTTTCAATAACTGAGATAAATCACACCACCACAGAGAGAGAAGGTTTAACCATGGTGTATGCATTGCAGAAGTTTCATTACTACTTGCTGGGAGGATACTTAAGATGTTCACCGATCATTCTACTCTGAAATACCCGGTCAAAAAACTAGTGTTGTGGAGAAGGATATGCAGATGGATTATGTTATTTTAGGAATAAGATTTTGAAATTGTGGTAAATCTATGGAGAATGAACAAGGGACCTGACCATTTGTCCAGATTAGAGCATGGAGAGGAACCTACTAGTTTGGAGGACACACTACCAAATGCACAGCTGCTGGCCATCAGGAGGATTGATGATCACTTCGCTGAGATAGTTCATTTTCTGTCAACAAGAATGGCACCTTGTGAATACACAATCATTTAGAAGAAACAACTGGTAGTGCACGCTGCAAAGTTTTCACATATAGATGGACAACTATATAAGATGGGACCTGATGAGATCTTGAGGAGATGTGTTATGGAGGAAGAAATACCACTAATTTTGGTAGAAGCACATGAGGACATCGTAGAAAGACACTATGCAGGGAAAGAAACAACGTAGAAGGTTCTGCAAGTTGGCCTCTGGTGGCCCACTTTACAGAGAGATGCTAAACAATACTACAGAGCTTGTGATGTATTCCAAAGATGTTGGAAACCTTCCAGAAGAGATGAGATGCCTTTGGCACCCCATATAAACTTCCAGGCATTTGAGAAATGGGCCATTGACTTTGTGGGACCTATTAAACCACCAGGAAAGCAAATAGGAGAAAGATACATCATTACTGCGACAAAGTATTTGATTAGATGGGCAGAAGCAAGAGAATTTAAGGACTGTAGTGAAACTACAACTATGTGGTTCATATTTGATGATATCATAACCATGTTTGGATGCCTGAATGTCCTTATGAGTGATCAAGGTACACATTTGATTAATAAGACTATTGAAGCCTTGACTTAGGAATTTGAATTTCACCACCAAAAGAGCACTCCATACCACCGCAGGCGAATGATACAGTGGAATCCTTCAAAAAGATATTGGAGACTACGTTGACGAATATTTGTAGTGTAAACATAGATGACTAGGATTTGAGAGTACCGGCAGTACTATGGGCCTATAGAACCACTTGTAAGAAGTTGACACTGCAAACTCCATTTAAATTGGTTTATGGTCTAGAAGTTGTAGTACTCATGGAATATTTAGTTCCTAGCCTAAGAATTGCAGAATTCACAGATATGGATGACACTGGCGCTCTGCAAGATAGACTTGCATAGTTGGTAGAGCTAGAGGAAGACAGATTTATTGTAGGATTCCATCAACAGGTACAGAAGGAATGAGAGAAGGCTTACCATGACAGATACATCAGAAAGAAAACACTCAAGTAAGGAGATATGGTATTGGTATATGACAACAAGTTCATGAAGCATCCAGAGAAGTTCAGTACACATTGGCTGGGACCATACAAGGTCACCTATGTTACCGAAGGAGGAGTTGCGCAGTTGAATACTTTGAGTGGAGAAAGGAAGGAAGGGTTGGTGAATGGGAGCTAGTTGAAATTTTACTATGACAACTAGCTGCCTCACAACTCTTGGTAGAAGTAGAAGGATAAAGGTCTAGGTACCAGGTGTAGTTAAAACTAGGTACCAGACATAGAAAAAATAGTTTGCACATAGTGGGGAGAAATTAAGAAGAAAGAAAAGGCTGCGCTATGCATTTTGAAGTTGAAGTAAAGTAGAAGGTTAAGATCAGAGTGCCTTAGGACAAGTCACAGGTGAGTGTTGGGGGCCTATTGGCCCTGGGTATGGATTGAGGAAGAAAAGAGAGGAAAAAAGAAGAGAAAAGACAAAATGAGAATTGCGCGAAAAACACACTGACCAAGATCAGGTCAAAGTGACTAAATAAGGAGATAAGTACGAGAGAACAAGCCATTGGATGAGAGGATCAATGAGAAAAGATCAACAAGGAAGATCGATCATAGACAACTCAACAAGTGGAAAAATCCACTAGTAGATTCTTTGGATCACTTTGCAGGAAGGAAGGAAAGATAGGCTGGCGAAGCCCAAAAAACATGGGTCAAGTTGACCTAGGGTTCAGACACCTAGGGTTTTCGTATCCAGGGTTTTGACACCTAAGTTTTGGCCTAAGGTTGTCCGAGAGTCAAAGAATGTATAAATAAAGGTCAAGAGGACCTGGGATGGGTTCAATTATGTTATGATGAATGGTTGTTGTTACTGTTGAAAGAGAGATGTATCGTGTGGTGAGAGAAGTATGTGTTGTAAGATCTTCAGCTAGGTGTGAAGATCAACCATGCAGTTGGGTGTGCAAGAAGGGGGAGACAAGAAGAGAGAGATCTACAAGCTAAGAGTGTAGATAGAACTATCTGTTTTATATAATATCAAGAAACAAAGTTCTATGGATGTAGCCCTAGGGAGAGGGTGAACCACCTATATCTTGTTGTTTGTGTGATTGATGTGGTGTTATTTTGTCCTCTGATATTATGTTGTTTCATCTTTATGTTAGATCTGAGATATAACTATGCGAAGTAGGATTAAGTTGGTAGATGATATCTAGATGTTGTGTTGTTGATTGTATTGGATCCAATTTTCATTTCCTCTGGTTGTAGACACATGTGTCCTGCAACCCTCTATTGCTACTTCGGGTGAGACTGCATCTACTTTGTAGGTGTTGATAAAAGGGCCAGTAGTTAGGGCTTGTTGGTGCATTGTTAGAGCTAAACCCCGGGTCTTCCCTTGTGAGAATAGTTGGTATGAAAGGTAAAATTGGTGAAGGAATTGATTGTAGAAGTAACTTGTTTCATATAAGGTTCATCATGCAATACACTAAGGTTGATACATTAATCGATAGTGGATACCAATCTAACCTAATTTTAGAGGGATTGGTTAAGCAATTTGGGTTAAAAACACATATGCATCATAAGCCCTACACACTTAAATGGATAAGCAACCATCATCAAATGCACATAACAAAGCAATGCACATTCAAATTTGGAATTTCATCTAAGTATGTGGATGAGGTAACATGTGATGTAGTTCCACTAAGTGAATGTGGAATGTTCTTAGGTAGTCCATATATGATCGTAAATCAATCTTCTACAGGGCAAAGAATCAATATCAATTAACCAAATCAGGTCAAGATTATGTGGTTCATGCTCATCATGTAAAGGAAAATAAAACTCTTCAAACTATGGAACAATTAAAGAAGGAATTTCAAGAAAGAAACAAACCTACAATTGTTTCAAATCAAGTAATAGATCTTAAGCAATAATAGTAGATGATTGTGGAATGGAAAATCAATCAAAGTTTGCTTTAAGATAAGCTCATGTTGTGCAAATATTACAAACATATTAGTTCATTTGCATTCATTTTTTGGATGCTATCATTAGTAATGTTATCTACATGGATTATAATAGCTACAATAATATGTGACAGGGTTCAAATGGCTAACAATATGTCATCAATTGTCATGATTTTGTTACAATTGATCTTGATGAGACAGGTGCATAGGACAATATTTAGATACAGAGGACAAGATGGGTGGCCTATCTTGATCTTGTTGACTAGTCAATAACCTTTTGGGGAACAAAAGGTCTTTTAGTGGGGAGGTGTGATTCAGAATTGGATCTAGGAACTTGATGGGCTCAGAAAGGCCTAAAAATAAAAGTTCTCAAAATGACTTCAAAATAGACGTCTGGGTAGGCCTCATCGATACGAACCCAACACAATTTGAATGAACTCAAACAGATGTCGTATGCTCCTAATATCACGTTATGTTCATTTTGCCAAATAGACAAAAAGATGTTGACTGTACAATCCGCACAATCCATATAGTGCCACGTGGTATCTAATTGTACATGCCATATGACCATAAACTGACATGGAAACAAAGTTGGCACAGACATGGAAGATTCTATACAACTAACGTGGAAGCTTCTGGAGGTGACACATGGCAGGCACAGTTGGCAGGTTGACTAGGTGTATGGATGTTGATAGGGCAGGTGGACTAATCTGGGGGTGACACATATCATCACTGCAAGGGTGACACATGGCACACCCATACAACTTGTGTGGCAAGTATGGATACATGGCAGGTTTCTGACGTGGTCACCGTGAGTTTATTGGTTGATGATGTGGCATGTTTTCGACCAATGGCGTGGTGCCACATGGTCCAGACATGGGTTGCGACATGGCACCCATTTTTTGGATTAATGTTTTTTGTGAAAAATTTTGTTGGAGTTTCGAGGATTAGAACCAGAGACCTCCCACTGAGCAGATTCTTTGCAAAGGCTAGGCACCAACCTGCCTAGTGGTAGTACTTAATAACCATAGGGCACATTATGTAATCAAAGTGAAATAAGAGTTTGGATGGAGGTGGAAAGGGTTGGGGCAAGGCCCCAACCCATGGATTTATGTGACACACTCCACACGATTCTGATACATGTGACCTAGATGCTAACAATGGTGTGGATCTATTTGGATCCTGGCCTCAGTTGCGTGGATAAAGGCATATGACCCGGGGCTATGTTTAGGTATTGGCATGGGTTTTTGAATAAGCACCAACCCCCATATTTTGCCTATATCCCATATTTCCCGAGACTATATATTTGTTGTTAGCATGGGGGGTTAGGCCTTGGTTCCACCTTTGTTCCATACGACTGAGATTTACGAGGGTAAGGGCCAATGCGCAACCCCTAGGGGGCTGACGCTTGGCCACATTCATCCATATGACCGTGCAGAGGGGGTGCACGCCCAGTACAGGGGGATTAGCCCATAATATATACAAAAGTGGTTTTTTATACTTTATTATAGTGATTTGTATGGATTTTAGGCCAATTTTGGAGATTTTTGGCCCTTTTTGGGGGATATTAGGCTCTTTTTGAGGCCAGATATTGGAGGAAAGTTGGGAGATGGTTACCAACTTCAGATATATATAAAAAAGTCCTTCTTTATGCCACAAGAGGAGATTTAGAGCAGGTTTATGTTGAATATTTTCCAAGACAAAGCCATGTTTATGTAGGGAATCTATTGAGGAGTGCACCATTGTGGGCCATTTTTGGGAGCTTCGGTCATCTGATTTGAGTGTCGTTTCTTCTGTTGGGTTATAGAGATATGGTAAAATAAGACTAGATTATTTTTGCAATCTTTTGGCAATACTGTGATGTACTTACTGAGTTTTTAAAATAAATAAGAAAGCCTCACCCACTGAGACAAAGGCCTGAAGACGTAGGCAAGATTGTTGAACTCTGTTATCACATTGGTGTTATGAATTTGCTGTTGTTTTATGCTTCATTTTTGTTTTGTACATGTTTAGATGGCTGTCACATATATTCTATACTTATTTCTCTTTCTTTAAGCTTCCTAATTGGTTAATCAATACATGCATAATAACTCAACCATAGTCATGTAAAAGATCTTATTGGATCAAGAGGAAACAACCGTTGAAGGAAATCAACCATGGTTGGTTGGCTACATGAATCACTTGTGCAATCTAGTAAATGAATTAATTCTTGAGTGCATGGATGAATTGGAAAGATGAGAAATGTTTTTCACAACTATGAATCCTGAGAGTCCCAACGTGGATATTCTTGACCAGATGCATTGGAGTGTGTGGCAGTGAAGGGGGTTCATTGTCTTTGGATGGTGCAAGTTGGAGGGAATAGATTTGGTCTACTTTGGATTGCCTTGTGTTGAGAAACCTTTGAGAGATTGAGTGATGTCTAGTTTGGGAAGATGAGTGTCACTCTAGAACCTATCCTTGTGGATTCATAGCCCTAGCTCAGGGGTGATCTACAATTGAGACTTCCAACAAACACTTATAAGGTTGGGTGGAACATCCTTGGTATATATCTAGTTGGCGAATGTTATTGTTAAATATGAGTGCCCTCCATCATGTGTTTATCTACTTTTATATTTATTCAGTGGTTTATTAATTATTATCTCTAAGACTATGTAATTGTAATGTGCCTACTTGTTGGTTACATTGTGCATGGTATATTAATAATTTCTTTTATAGTTTAACCTGAATCTTGATTAATGCATGCATTCTTCCATGCATATTTATTCAATTATTTTTTATCATAATTTAAATTAGCTCAAGAAGTGCATTCTTGGGGTGTGGTGGGCGCGCCCAACCTATGGTGGTGTCTAGGAACATCTCAGATTGGTGAAAGAGTGTCTTGAAGGGTGGTCTTGAGGTGGAATGGACCAACTTGCTGGTGGCTGGGTACGTCACAATAAGACTTAATAAAAACTAAGTATACAACTTAGTAAAATGATGACATGAGGGAAAAAAGGTGAATGAAAGGAAGGAGAGACTTAGTGTAAAGATGAGTAGAACATGGTAAGCCATGAAAAATGACTAAGTATTTGGGAGGTAAGTCATAGAGTTACATGAGAGTACATAAATGGAAATTAAATATGGAAATGGAAATGAAATGTGGAAAAAGGAAAATGGAAATATGGAAAATTAAAATGGAAAATGAAAAATGAAAAATGAAAATGGATATGGAAAATGGAAAATGAAAATTGAAATATGAATATGAAAATGGAAATGAACATGGTTAATTATAGAAATGGTTAAATATGGAAAGTGAGGAAAATGACTAAGTAAAATAACATCGAGAGTAGTATAGAGTATTATGGGTAGTAGTGAAAATGACTAAGTATAGAACAAGGAAAGAGGAAGGGAAATGATGAAAAATGACTAGGTATGGAAAGTGGATAATAAGGAAAAATAAAAATGGCTAAGTATGGAGTAGAAATGTAGGAGAAAAATGACATATCTTGGGTGTATGAGCTTTGTTTTAGATTTCGTAGTATGTTGGATGAAGCTGAGACATAGGGCTATTCAATGAGAAGATGGATATAAGAAATTTCCTTCTTTTTGTATCTTTTTTTTTCTTCTCTTTTGTTTAAAAGAGAAACTATCCATGTTAGAATTTCATGATGAATAAATGGAAAAATGAAGCTGATTGGAAAATTTTTGGGTCTTCATGATCAACAATTGAAGATTATTTAGAACTTTCCAAGTTCGAAAAATATAAATTAATCATTATTTGATGGGTGAAAACACATGAACATTTGGCTCCAACTGTGGGACAATGACCCCTTGTGTTTTGCTGATAATTTAGAATCTTGGTCCATTAGGCTATGGAGTCATCCCTGTCCACTATCTTGATCCAACAGATGATTATTGGAAAATTCAATGATATAACAATATTATATACATGAGACAAAAAAAACCTACCCACTCTATGCTACTTGGAGAGAAAGGCTACTCTCAAGTGTAAGCACATTTCCAATGTAGCCATGTACATAACCAACTCATTTGATTACTCCCGACCATGATTGAGAATGTTGTTTCATTGGCCATGCTTTGGACTTGATTAATAGCCATCTTTGAATCTTTTTCTCTAGCATAAAATTTTGAAAAAGAACCAACAAAAGACATCATCCACGATCTTATGAATGAAAGGAAATTGATTCTTTCAACTTTTACATCAATGAAATTTTCCATTGCTTCCATTTCTTTCCTTTTGAACACAACAATATTTTTCTTCTGTGGTATTTCCAAGAATGGAAAAGTTATTTGCAACTTTTTCAGATCATAAACAACATTATAATTCATTTTTCCGAGTCTTTTACTTCATTGTCTTTTTCTAGAGCATAGGTTACATGTCTAGCACTTGTTTGAGGAGGAACAACTTCTGATATAAAAGACCTTGTTAGTTTGTTTTGGATTTTAGAAATATATTTTTTCTTCGTATCTAGTCTGGATAATTTTTTCTTGAAAATGTCGGTCTTCATCTCTATATTCATCTTCTTTGATCTAATCTCCTTTTGAAAATAATAATGGATCAACATCTATTTCCATGGATTCTAGCACCCATGTAGCAGTTTCATTATTATATTCTTGAAAAACAAGTCTTTGATTCTCTTCCCAGGGAATTTGATCAAAATCTTCTTTCAATATCACCATATTTGGAATTTGAACTCTTAGGGCCCTTGTCCTAGGGGATTGATTATTGATATTTTGTTTTCTTTCTCGAGAATTTATGAGGCCATGTGTAGGAAATGGAGGATTTTGATATTCCTTCCTTGGACTTTGATAATCATTTCTCTTTAACTGAGCTATTTTGTTTTGCATTTGGTTAATGCATTTTTTTTAATTTGGCAATCTGAGTTTCTTGACATGTCTTCTAAGTGTCTTCATAGATATTTTTTATATTCAACAATTTCTCTTGAAATATTCCTCTTCCAAACCCTTGCTCTTAAACTACTCTAGAAGTAGATAGAACTTGAGATGACAATGATAAATCTATCATCTGTCTTTGAAATTTACCAAGAATGGTTTCAGGATTAGCTTCACCTTCTATCATGAAATATTGCATTTCAACTTCTCTTCTCATTGCTTCTTCCAAAGTTGTGATTTATGATACTCTTATTGTATATTTCACATTTGAAGGCATTTCATTCATATAGCATCCAAATTTAACTGGATCATTTGGGCACTGATATTGTGGAATTCAATGAAGAGTCTTTAAAAATCTTGAATTAAAATCTTTGATTCTTTCAATATTTTGGAGATGAATCTGAGTAAAATGTGTCAAGAGAGCATGATATACTACAAACAGAACAAAAATCGTCATGAATACATCTTCCATGCCATCAAAAGAGTCAATTATGTTTTTTGGAAGAGAGAGGTACYAGTCATAAGTTGGACCAACTAATGTTTGGAGATAGAGTCTCACCATCACATCATCATGCTCAATCAAATAGATATTAMAAATGGTAAGGATCGATACAAATTCTTTTTAGGATCCATGATATAATCTCAAAAAATATAGGAAGAACACCTTGAGGAATAGTAGGCATTTGATGTCACTCTCCATGCAAATTCAAAGGACTAGATCTTACACTTTTTCTTGGAATTATTTGTCCTYCATTTCTTTGCCCTTCTTTGTCTACCATTGATTTTGAACTTTGACTTAAAAAAAATACTTYCTTTTATTATTGTCAAAAATTGTTTGTACAATTCCAACTTTCAAATGTTTATTAATGTCTTCTTTGTCTTCCATMCTTTGCAATTTCCTCTTCACAGACAAGAGCTTGACACATTTTTTCAAGCTCTTCTTAACTTCTTGTTGTTGTTAAATTACGTAGTTAATGTATAACACTTATCTATTATTCAAGTCCACTTTGTACTTGAGGTTGATTTGGACCTATTTGGGTCATTCAATTCTTTTTGGTTTGTGAAACCAACCTTTTTTTCTCCCCATTATGGTCACCAAAAATGTTGATTGTTTTTTCTGTCAAGGGAAAATGACCAAAATTTGAGAGAAAATATCGTGGGTAATAATAAAGACTCTCCTCATTTTTATAGAGGTGATTCTCCTCTCTTGATATATCGAAAGATTATTTGAATGGATATAGATGAATGAAATGGGTCAGTGCTAAAGACCAAACCCCACAAAATATTCCAACAAACCTCTCATTTAGTAGATTTATTCATTAAGCACATAATCTTATTCATGGAAATGAAAGTAAATAAATATAATTGAAAGAGATTTGTATAGAGTTTTCATTTGACATGTATTTTTTATTCCTTTTCAAATGTTGTGAACCCATAATCAACTATGGCTTTGCAATATGAAAGAAAAGTAAAATGGGAAGGTGTAACACCCTGTTTCCCCCATCTTGTAATTAATCGTAAAATAAGATTATCGTTCTAAGGCATGTGGACAGTGTAAATGTATTATTGTTTGAGTTTCCAATAACTGATTATGGGGGTGAAGCCTTGAAAGTACTCGCCATGATATCATTAGAGGAAAGAATGTGAAAACTATAAGAGAGGGTTCATTATATCAAATAACCCCAAATTTCCCTTGATGGGGATAATAAATCTCCTTCAGATCCCAAGGAGAGAAAGCAATTAATGAAGAAAGGACAAGTGGTTGAATTATCAAACGCTCCCATGAATGGGAGCATGGTCTAACTGCATAATGTTAGCCCAAAGTACAACTGGGTATGGTAGACCAAGCTGACCTGAGTTCCCTTCTAACAGAAGGAACGGGATGGGTCGAGAACCATACTAGGGAAAAGATACAATAAAAAACAGTAAGGAGAATGCACAGATCTCTCCAATGGATGACAAACAGAAGGACCCGATCTTGATGCCAAGTGAGCATATGATAAACCTTTCCCAAGGCCATAAAAAAGAGAAAAACATCTGAAAGTTTGCAGAGAACAGAATCCGAGCAGAAGCTGAAATAAAGAAATAATCCTTGAGAACCGTGAGAGTGCCCTGGTGATATCATGGCTTGGCACGGGGGTGGCCAGAGTGGTAAGAATGAATTCCTCTGAGCCTATGGTTGGGTGGAAGGACAAACACCCATAGTCAGTTAGTTGGCAGCAACATGCAATAGATAAGTATTCTCCTACCCTATGTAATTGATATGTAACTCTATATGAATTGGATATACTGTGAATTTTTTTAGGAATGTGTATGATTTCTTAATGGATATACTATATCCCTTCTATTTATGATTGGTTTTATAATTAGGAAAGTAAGAAATTATATGGTTCGGACATGATTTGTACTTGTAAACACTTTCATCTTGTGGTGGCCTAAAATAGAGCCATGAACTATGAGTTCATCAATATTAGGTACAATTTCATGTACTCATGTCAACCCAAATAGTCATTTTGATTCCCTTGGAGGATGAAGTT
>JASDQU010099739.1:34917-60687 GCA_032191745.1 Picea mariana
TGTATGGTTGAGAGTCTTTTCATCTTTCATACAAAACCAAATCAAGTGGAAAGACAATTGGGATTCTTGTTCAAGGGCATAAATGAATGTAAATATTTTTGTTCAAGGTAAGTATGCAATTCCTTCAACAATTATTGAAGAACATAAGCATTTTCTATCAAATAAAAAAGGTATAGAGAAAAAGGGCATAAATGAATGTAAATATTTTTGTGCAAGGTAAGTATCCAAGTCCTTCAACAATTATTGAAGAACATAAGTATTTTCTATCAAATAAAGAAGGTATAAAGAAAATGAGGAAAACCAAAGATTAACAATTTCAAATTTTGAAGAATTGAGACAAACTCATCTTATCAATGCCTTCTTAAAAGCACATGAGAGATGGCACTTGCTCCACCTATTTTGCACTAATTAGAATCAACATGGTATCCAATGTTCAATATATTCAATATAGCATTGACAAGGGAAAATGTATGCTTGGATTNTCCAAGTCCTTCAACAATTATTGAAGAACATAAGTATTTTCTATCAAATAAAGAAGGTATAAAGAAAATGAGGAAAACCAAAGATTAACAATTTCAAATTTTGAAGAATTGAGACAAACTCATCTTATCCATGCCTTGTTAAAAGCACATGAGAGATGGCACTTGCTCCACCTATTTTGCACTAATTAGAATCAACATGGTATCCAATGTTCAATATATTCAATATAGCATTGACAAGGGAAAATGTATGCTTGGATTAGCTAAGGAGGAATGGATCTTTGTGGATAGGACTACAATTTCAGTTTTCTTTACTGTGATGCACTAAAAAAATTTACAAACCCATCCAGAGTTAGAATGAGTTCAACGAGATTGTTGTCTAGGTGAAGATTGAAAAATAGTTGGGATATCATGAAGAAACAAATTCTGGAAATAAAGCCTACAACTGGAGTCATATGTAAGAAAGACTCCAATCTGGTATAAGTTGCACAAAGGACATGAAATATCTTCAATGTGTGGGAGATGTTAGCTCTATGAATTAAAATCATTTTTTACTGAAAACTATAACTTTTTGACAACCTTTTTCATCATTTTGCCTTAGATATACCTTTTTTCCATCTCCTTTCATGAGAAATATTGGATAAATATGAAGAATGAAATTAAGGTAAATATAATTGTTTTTATTAATGTTTTCAATGAATTTAATAGCTATAGAAACCATGAAAATTTTTATTAACTATTTTGCTGCAAGATTATTTGAAATCTGTAGTAGTTGCAAGATGAATTAGAACATGTAGCAGTGGTTGGTTCTATATTTACATGAAATTAATGAGGAATAGTTGCAAGATGAATTAAAACATGTAGCAGTTGTTGGTTCTATATTTGCATGAAATTAATGAGGAAACAGACGACGTGGCAACCTTCTATAATTCAAGGAAATGGATTTTTGTCCAAATGAGAACGAACCATCACCTCCATCTTGATAAAAAAAATGAGAAAAGATAGCTCTCGGGTCCTCTAACAGTAGAATTGACAGTTGTCAAAACAATGACAGTCATAAACAACAAGGATATTGTTGACTTCCGCATGTCAGCAAATCATCAACAGAAACCCCATCTCGTCTTCAACACACTAACAACTTCGGGATTCAACACAACATGCCAGAAAACTCCATATTTACACGATCCTCTTCTCTCTTAATCACAGGATAGAAAACAGAGCGATTCTTGTGAAAGATCCAGAAGACCGCAATCATTTCTGATCGCGCACTTCTAGGCCACCAAATTGTAATCAAGATACTTTCCTTTTTAATGGATCTAATAAATGACTTATTAAAGAAGAATTTGTATGCTATATAAGCAACAAATTTGTATGAAAATGGGGATGAAGAAAGAAAGTCCGGAATGAGTTGGGCTAAGTGAATATTTTTTGTGTTAGAAATTTCTAATATATTGAACTAATTTTTACAGTATTCGACAGGAAGAGGCTGGGACTTATTTTTTTTTTCATGTTAATATTATTTCATTCTATTTTTCCACTTTCATGGACTTATTTTTTTTTTTCATGTTAATATTATTTCATTTTATCATTTTATTTTTCCACTTTCATGCAGTGATATTTCTTTTTAAGCATTTTTCTATTGACATTATTTCAAATTCCAATTTGGTGTGGTGTTTAGAAGAGTGTTTTTTAAGATGAATCTATTTGATTTAATTAAATCAAGAAGGTTCAAAACATGTTACTGTTGGAACTAAATCAAACCATTAGTTTGAATAAGAAGACTTAGATCGTTCTATTTGACATTTTAAAGCGTAATTGGATTATAAGTTAGATTGTAGATCAATGCAATAACAACCTTATGAATTTATGAATTACTTGCTTGCTTTTATTTATTTTGCATTTTCAGTTTGGGAGTTAACTAAGAAATATTCTCCAAATTACACCAAAACAAAACATTCTAGAGGAAGATTCATTGATTCTTGAAGTCGAATACTTAATGCAACCTAGTTTTTAATATTCTTGGGTAAAAGAGGATATGATTTAGTCAAATGATATTGCATTTGTTTTTATTTTCATTTATTATTGGAAAAGTCATTCTAGTTTGATAGTGTTTTTAGAAGGTTAAGGTAATAAATTAAATAGGCATGCTACGAAGAAATTATTATTGCATATAATGTGCATAGGAGGACCAACGTTTTCATAAGAAGGAAAAACAAAAGACTCCCCCATAGAAGGGGTTGCTTCATTGGTCGTTTTGGGAATTGAAGCCATTAAACATAGATCCAACTTAGAGTCTGCTAGGGAAAATAAACAACACATGCTAAAAATATAGGAAACAAGCAAACAAACAAAACCTTCTCACAATGAAATAGTTGGTGATGAAATCCAGCGTCACGAGGACAATGTAAGAAGGGGCTGAGATAGAGAGGGTGTAAAAATTATGTTGATTACTTGCTTAATGGACATACACCCTATTGCAATCTCCCACACATAAACGTGGGTATACCCTCCAAGAAGCTTGAGTGAGTTTGGCCAACGTCAATTCTAGGTACCATGAAGACTTTCCCCTCCACAGTCACCTTGTGTAAAGACTCTAAAGAGATAGGCTACTAATGTTACCAATTAAAACAATGATGCCTAGGGAATCCATTCGCAAGGGTAGGGTATCTAACCCAAAATCGCCTCGAGAAGGTCCTCACGGGGTTTTATTCTCAAGTGACCCCCAATAATATGCGCAATCTCTACACTAAGACCAACAAAGCAAGGTGAGTAACTCTGTCAGACCTAATGCAACCTCGTGATTGACCCTTGTGTGAGAAGGGCTTCCCAGGACAAAATGTAATAAGTGGATTTACCGCTCCCTAGCACAATATTCTATGTTTGTTTACAGCTTTGGAAAGTTATCTTTCACACCTATTCCAAAGTCCTACACCCTAAGCTAATGTAGGTTTGCTACCAGAAAACATAAAAATGTCTAATCAATTTTTATAAGAGGTTTATTTTAAGGTTGTTTTTTACTCAAGAGAAAAATGGCGTGGACTTGATGATGTTTTGACAGACTCTAAACAATGCAAAGAAATGAAAATGAAAATAGGTCACTTCGATGAAAGTTATATTACGAGAAGGAGAAAACCTTTATCATTCTTAGATGCATAATGTCCAAATATTTTATTAAACTCATAAATATAAAGATATTCAAGAAATGAGCCAAATAGACTGTACACCAATACACAATTTTTTTAAGAATTCAAGACCAAAAATTCAAAAAACCATACAATTTCACTACTTAAAATGCAAAGATGCTCCCAATCTAATACAAAGCAAGAAATTGAAATTTTTTGTTTCAAAGATAGTTAAAAATAATAGAAACTATTTATAAAACAAAGCAACCCAAACAATTTTTTTCTTTTAACACGAACTATTCAGAAAAAGAAGTCTTCTTTCACTAAACAATTCTAAAGAAAAACAATACTTTGTAACTGAAAGACACTCAAAGCAAGAGATCAAATCTTTCAAAAGAAAACAAGCTAAAACAAAGAAAATATGGTTGAAAGAAGATTGAAAGACTATCAAGAAAACTGTAAATAGACTCAACAAATCACCGCAAACACTTATCACAGATCTGGGCAAGGAAAACCATCAAAAACTAAAAAAAATCACAATCGTCGCAGGCTAGAAGACTAACACAGTTCGTTGACCCTAGATCGCCACGGGTAACAGAAGGCCATAGTGCAACGATGTCACATTGTCTCTCAAGAAAGAGTGCAACGATCCTAGATCATCACATTGTCTCTCAAAGAAAGATGTGACGATCAAATAAAAAATGGAAAAAATAAAAATCATGAAGGTTTTCCTAGTGAAATTAAACAGTCTGAGAGTCAATCTAGATCTCCCAGTGACTCGGAAAACATAACCCAGGCAATCAAAGAAAGAAAGAAAGACTATTAAGAAAACCAATCATTCCCCAGTATGGTCGCCAATTTTGTTATCGGACAAATTGGTAAGTGCAGACACAAACAGATCTCCCTAGTTTCATCCTGAAACTAGAACAAAACAAGACAAAATATAAAACTTTCCCTAAGTTTTAATTATCAAGCATACTAACTAACAAGAGATAAATGACATACCTTTTAAATGTCGTTTGTCCTCACTAGTGTCATCCTTGGTCCGTTCCAAGGCTTATGGGATGTTGAACCTATAAAAAGACACAAGCCAACGATGTGAAAGCAACAATGTATACTCAACAAAACCTATGTATGTGATCAAGGAGTCATACAATAAAATAAGACCAATTTTATGGGAAAGACATATATCATTGTATTAAAGAATATGAAAGAAATATACAACCAAATGCCTTGATGTTGTCAGTTTCCTTCCAATAGTTCCTTGCTTGCTACACACTTCTGCTCCATGGATTCTGAGATCAACAATCTATCTTGACAAAGAAAATCTTAAAGACAACATACAAGTTCCAAAAACTCCAAGCTACAAAACTCAAGAAATTTCTAACCAAATTTTCCCATGAGAACTCTTCTCCTTTTATAAGATGAAAAGGATAGGGTGAGGAGGTTAGGATTATCCCATGAGATCAGGGATGCGAATTGGATCCAAACCGATCAGAGGCCACCTCTCAGAAGCTTCTCTTCTAGAAGAATCGAAAAGACACTCTTTTTCCTTCGTACGAAAATCATCGCACCCTTAAAATTGAGTAGATTGCGATGACATTGCAGGCCACTATGGTGCAACCTATGATGATCCTATATCATCGCACCCTTAACACTAAGAAAGGTTTGACGATCCCTTTTTATAATCTTTTTACAAAGGAAAATATAATTTTCATCTTTATGGGAAAATTTATCTTCATCCTTCTTCAAGGATTAAGGCCATTAATCATTTTAAAGACAAATGATAGGTTTACATCATTAACGGTCATAGGGGTGATGAAAATAATGTGTAACATTGGAATCAAGTAGAAAACATGGCATACAAGATGTTGATGACTTTATGTAGATGTATGCATATTTTAGGGAGAATGAGAAAAACTTGTTGTGTGAACTATATTTATTCAATCACTTTTCACATGAACAAACAAGGGGTAATCCTAATCATATTGTTGGAGATGTATGGTTGAGAGTCTGATGCAGGAGCATTGCCAGCAGGTATCAAGCGCGTGTAGATGTGGAGGACAGCTGGACAAGCGCTGACACATTTCTTGTTGAAATGTTTTGAAATTTGAAAGCGCCATATAATTAATGGGATAGTTAATAGAGGCGTACTCACATTAATGGAAGAGAATTGTAATCAGACCTTGAGTGTCCCGCTCTTGTTTGAAGTAGATAGAGGCATCTATGCAAAGTTAATGTAGGTAGATATAATTTAATGCTTAGATTAGACAATTTTAGAGTGCAAGAGGGAAATGGGTTATAGACACCCTCATTGTATAGTTGTATAGAGGATTGTTGTTGAGATGAGAACATAGAGTAGAGAAGAGAAGAAGTAGAGAGATGTGTAGAAGAATTCCATGTACAAAAGTTCTGGATTAATACAAAAAGCTTTGATTCAGATTCATGGTGTTGTGATACTCTTTGTGTATGTATTGTTGAATGTTATACTCATGAATGTTTTACTCTTTCTTTCATGCATTTGTTGTTTATGCTATGTGTGTATGATTTCTTGTTAAATGTCTAAAATCTGAAAGAGAAAGAGGGTGTAAGGGAAATGAGTTTCAATTGTTTCTCTATCTGAGCCAGAGTTCTTGCAAGGAGTGAAGTTGAATCATCCGCAAGGAGTGCGTTGACACGGGGTTCAGAGGTTTGTCTCTGAAAGCTCAGATAAGATAGCTTTTGTTCTCATTTCCTCAGGAGTGAAGCTAAGCACAGGAGTTGTGCAAAGTGTGCGCAAGCCGGGTAAAGTCTTGGAGTTTGCGAACCTGAGAAATTGTTGAACGACTATTGCTGCAGGGAGTGCGCAGAGTTGAAGGACTTCAATACTTTGAAGAAATTGAAGGATTTTCTGCAAGGAGTGCATGCAGGATTCTTCTTTAAGACTCAGGATTGGAGAAAATCTTAGGAGGGATAGAGTCTTCACAGTCGTCGAAGAAGAGAACAGAAGGTTGACATCTAGAGGCGTCACAAGGTTGTGTTCCAGGTGGTCAAGTTCCTTGGCAAACCACTTTATCAAATTTGTAGAAGTTCTTAGAAGGGAGAACGGACGGTCGGAATTCTCCGTGGAGATTTCACGAAGTCCCGCGAACCGTCAGATCTCGCAGAGTAGTAGGGAAGTTACGGCGAGTGTTTTCAAAGGGTTCAAGCTCAAGAGAGAGAGAGAGCTATAGATCCAAGTCAACAGGAGTCATTGGATTTGGTCGTGGATTTTTATTTCGGGGTTTCGGGAGTTGGCGAACCGAAAGCCTTGTATCAAGACTCACGAAGTGAGAAGTCTCGAAAAGGTGGAAAGTCAAGTTGTGGACCAGCGCCGGGAATCGTGTCAAAGTTTGACATTTTGATATTTTCAGGAAATAGAGAGTCGGGATTTCGAAGGTCATGGAGCAGAGTTGCATGAAATCGCAACTCGTGAACTCATGAAAGCCAAATAGCCGAAATTGATATCGAGATTCGAGAATTTAGGTTTTTCATTGACAAGAGATTTTGGTATCGAAAGTCTCGCGCTCCCGATACATGAGAATCGCACTGATTGTTGGATCAAGCGGGGGATCATAGCTGTTGATTTATTTTGGTGACCAACATCAAAGTTTGGTAATTTAGGTTTTGGGGGTCTGAGGGATAAGACACTTGAATACAGGATTCGCAAAATCGCGAAGTTCGATCTCCTGAAATGTGAAGGGGGAATTCCACAAGGTTTTGTTGTGGGTGCAGATTTCCCAAAAGGGAAATAGAAGAGTCAATTGTTAAGATCTCTTCGGGCCAGTGGAAGAAGAACAATCCTGTG
Organism: Picea mariana; assembly: GCA_032191745.1. Classification (NCBI taxonomy): domain Eukaryota; kingdom Viridiplantae; phylum Streptophyta; class Pinopsida; order Pinales; family Pinaceae; genus Picea; species Picea mariana. Next base: position 42,345 of record JASDQU010099739.1, read on the forward strand.
TACATGGACTTCTGACCCGTGGGTTAGGAGGGCTGCGTCAGTCTGGTATCGGAGCCTGATTCTTGTTTGTATATTTCAGGCAGGAAAAGTGAGAAGGAATTTCAGTCATGCCGCTGAGGAGAAGAGACAGACAAACACCCGATCCGTCAAAGGATAGGGAGTTGTCAAGAGAAAGAGGTAGGCAGGTGCAGAATCCAGAAGTGGAAAGAGATCTGCATGACATTCGCGCCAGGCTCATGGACGTAGAAATAAAACAAAGGCGCAGAGCTGATATTGGAGATGTCAGTGAGTCCGAAAGAGAAGACGAAGCTGGACATGGAGAAGAAGAAATCACAACAGAAGATGCAGCAAATGAACGCTTAATTAGAGTTGTTGCAAGAATGAGTGCAAGANATGACATTCGCGCCAGGCTCATGGACGTAGAAATAAAACAAAGGCGCAGAGCTGATATTGGAGATGTCAGTGAGTCCGAAAGAGAAGACGAAGCTGGACATGGAGAAGAAGAAATCACAACAGAAGATGCAACAAATGAACGCTTAATTAGAGTTGTTGCAAGAATGAGTGCAAGAGCCAAAATGGACATTCCAGTTTATGAGGGAAACTTGGATGCTGAAGAGCTTCTAGACTGGATTAGAGCTATGGACATATATTTTGACTATGAAGATGTCGAAGAAGACAAGAAGGTCAAACATGCTATCACGAGACTTAAGGGACATGCAACATTGTGGTGGGATGAACTGCAAGCTGACAGATGCTGCCAAGGTAAGCAGAAAATCAAGAGCTGGGATAGGATGATCGCAAAGATGAAAGTGAAATTCATTCCCAGGGATTATCAAATTACTCTATTTTGAAGGATGCAGAACTTGAGGTAGAAGCTGATGACAGTGAAGGAGTACACTGAAGAGTTCTATAGGCTAAACATCAGAGCAGGTCATCATGAAAGTAATGATGAAAAGGTTGCCAGATATATGAATGGCTTGAGATACGAAATTCAGGATGAAATTAGCATGATGACCATCCGAACGGTGGAAGATGCTTATCAAATGGCTCTAAAGGTGGAAGAGAAGCTAAGCCGAAAGAAGGGTCAAAGAGGCTGAGGAAGAAGTCAGCCCAGGGGAAAGTCAGTTGTCCAAGATAGAAATCAGAAGCCTAAAGAAGAATGGAAGAAACCTCAACCTCAGATTGAGAGAGGTGGAAGCTCACAGAAAAGACAATATGCTAGGCTGAGAAGGCAGGCTGTTGATCAGAGGGGAGATTATGTTGATACCAACATGTTTCCTCGTACTAGAGGTGGAGTAATAACATGCTTCACATGTGGAAAGGTCGGACACAAGTTTTATTAGTGCCCAGACAAAAAGAAGGAAGGTGGTGAGGCTCACATTTCCGAAGCACAAAGGTGGAATGTTGAGGCAGAGGATGCTGAAAGCGGGAGATCGTTGATGATGCGAAAAGTTCTCTTAACACCAGAGAAGGAGGTGGAGAGTTCAGTCCAAAGAAACAGACTTTTTTGGACTGCTTACAAAACCAAGAACAGGGCATGTAAAGTTATTGTAGGCAGTGGTAGAATGGATAATCTTGTTTCTACAGAGATGGTAGAAAAACTGGAGCTGGAGACGATTGATCATCCAAGCCCATACAGAGTTTCGTGGTTGCAAAAAGGACATCAGGTAAATGTCACTAAGCAATGTTTAGTTGAATTTAAAATAGGAGGCTATAAAGATGAAATACTCTGTGATGTTATTCCTATGGATGTTTGTCATCTATTGCTGGGTAGATAATGGCAATATGACAAGAATGTGATTCATGACGGGAGAATGAACACATACACCCTAGAGAAAAATGGGAGAACTCACATGCTGTTGCCGATCAAAGATAAAGAAATAAAATCGAAGGTGAGCAACACTGTACTTCTCATGAGTGGGAAGGAACTTCTTAAAGAGGTTAAGAAAAGGGAGGAACCGCAATTCATTGTGGTCAGGAAGCCAAAGATTGTTTTAACCAGCACAAAGGTAGATGATTTACCAGAAGAGGTTCAAGAACTACTGGAAGAGTTTGCTGACATAGTAGTGAACAAACTACCTCGTTCGTTGCCATCGATCAGAAGTGTGAGTCATCATATTGATCTCATACCTGGAGCTAGTTTGCCAAACAAAGCAGCGTACAGATTGATGCCGTAGGAGACAAAAGTTTGGTCAGAGAAAGTTTGAGTCCGTGTGTTGTTCCGATAGTACTCAGTCCGAAGAAAGAAGGAGGCTGGAGGATGTGTACTGAATCGAGGGAAATCAACAAGATAACCATCAGGTATAGATTTCCATTGCCAAGGATGGACGATTTGATGGATTGCTTGAGTGGAGCAAATTATTTTTTGAAGATTGATTTAAAAAGTGGTTATCACCAAATCCGCATGAGGGAAGGTGACGAATGGAAGACAGCATTCAAAACCAATGAAGGGTTATACAAATGGCTTGTCATGCCATTTGGTTTAACAAATGCGTCGAGTACTTTCATGAGATTGATGAATGAAGTCCTGAAGGATTTCATCGAAAAATTTGTCATTGTGTACCTGGATGACATACTAATTTTCAGTAAAACAAAGGCAGAGCATCTGAAACATTTGGCTACAATAATGTAGAGGTTACATCAGGAGAAGTTGTTGATAAACATGAATAAATCCTCATTCATGAAGATGGAGATCATTTATTTAGGTTTTGTTATTTTTGCAGATAAGTTGAGGATGGATCCAGATAAAGTGGAGGTAATCAAAAATTGGCCGTCACCAAAGAACATCTTTGAGGTGAGAAGTTTTCACGGATTGGATAGTTTCTACTGAAAATTCATTAGGAATTTCAGTGGAATTAGTGCATCGATGATGGACATAGTGAAGAAGAGACACAAATATTTCACTGGACAGAAGAAGCCGAAAAGAGTTTTAATTTGTTGAAGAGGAAAATTATGGAACAACCAATCCTAGTGTTGCCTGATTTCCAAAAGACATTTCAAGTGAAATGCGATGCAAGTGGATTTGCAATAGGCGCAGTCTTGAGTCAAGAAGACAGATCGATAGCATACTTCAGGGAGACACTGAATGAAGCCAAGATAAAATACTCCACATATGACAAGGAGTTCTTTGCTATCATTCAAGCATTAAAGAAATGGAGACATTACTTGATCCCAAAGGAGTTTGTATTATACAGTGATAATCATGCATTGCAATTTGTGACTCAATAGGAGAAGTTGAATCAAGGACATGTTAAGTGGGTTGAATATATGCAAAATTTCACTTTTGTGATTAAACATATTTCTGGTACTGCTAACAAAGTTGTTGATGCTTTGAGCAGGAAGTGTTTGTTATTGCAGGAGTTCAAAGTCAAAACGTTGGGTTTTAAGGATCTCAAGGAGATGTATCAAGCTGATTCAGATTTTAAAGAGGCGTACGAAGTAGCTGAGAATCCAATTCTCAGAGATAGAAGCCAATGGGCAGAATACATGACCCAGGAAGGATTATTGTTTAAAGGTAATCAGCTTTGTATTCCAAAATGCTCTATGAGGGAGAATCTGCTAAAGGAGAAAGGGTAAAATCATGAAGCTGGGTAACACTTTTCCTTGTTTTATGACAAAAAAAACTGTATTTTCACAAGTTCTTCAACTTCTGGCATACAAAAGTATTTTTTTTATTTAGAATTTCACTTTATAGTAAAAACAAAACTTGTAAATAAATTTGTTATCTTTCCAATGACTATTTTTTAATTTTTTTTATCAATATTTGATATGTCAATTTGACAATTGTTTAACAGTATGTTCGTTAAATATGAAATGAATGATAATGAGTTATTGTTTTCCACAACAATGTATCTGTTATTAAAACTATGTTTTTAAGAAATGAAATATACAACAACAATCTACAGAGACTCTATTTTATCATGACTATAATTTTGAATCTAATGGATGAATATTATAATTTATAGAATTTTTTTAAGTTGACCAAGTTGAAAACGTTGCATATTTTAAACATGTGTTTTTCTACAACATGTATCTATCTTAATTTTTACTTAAAAGTAAAATCTAAAAATACCCTTTTGACGAGAACATTTTAACAATTATGAATATAATTTTTCCATAATTTTTCGTTGTGTATTTTTAGAGATACGGTTTTTTCATTTCACCGAATCAGAATCTCACCTAAAAATATTATGCAGTGATTTTTTTATAAAATTAAATAAAATTAGATAAAAACAATGAAAATGAAAACAAAATATACCCAATGAAAGTAGATTCAATTTTAAAAATGTTGGTATCAAATCTCAAACTAAATTCTGAGTATTTGTAGGAGTCCGCTACCTCCAAAGATGAAGTAAGATGGAGAGAATTTGCAGTTTCTTGCAAACAGTCCCATTTTCACGTTTTCGGCCGAAATATTCTTTCGGTCGAAACCTAGTTTTTAACGGAATCTGTTAAAAATAAACGTTTCGGCCGAAAAATATTTCGGCCGAAATATTCTTACCGCGGGAAAATAATTCATTTAAAAAACATTGTACACGAATTTTGACGGCACCGTTAAATTTGACGTGAAAATTTTCGGCCGAAAAATATTTCGGCCGAAAGTAACATTTGTTCGGCCGAAAAATTGCCGCTAAAAATTTTGGAGACCCGATTGTCACGAAAGTGTTACCCAGCTTCATGATTTTACCCGAAACATAGCGGAGGATTGGCCGGGCATTTTGGTCATGACAAGACGTTCGCAAAGTTGAATGAGTCATATTTTTTGCGAGGGATGCGAGAAAACGTCAAAAGATTTTTGGACAGATGTAGAATTTGTCAACATTCAAAAGGAAAGAGGCAGAATGCAGTTTTTTATCAACCATTTCCCATACCTAAGAGGCCGTGGGATACAGTCAGCATGGAATTCATATTGGGGTTGCCAAGAACACAAAGACGGTTTGACTCAATCTTTTTGGTGGTGGATAGATTTTCCAAAATGGCACATTTTATACCATGTCAGAAAACCAGTGACGCAACTCACATTGCGAACCTGTTTTTCAAACAAGTCATTCGACTTCATGGCTTGCCAAGAAGCATAGTTTCGGATCAAGACACTAAGTTCGTAGGACACTTCTGGAGAACCTTATGGAAGAAGCTGGGAACAAATTTGTCGTTTAGTTCAGCTTATCATCCTCGGACAAATGGACAAATAGAAGTGGTGAATAGAAGTCTGGGAGACTTGCTGAGAAGCTTGGTGACAGAACACCACATCCAATGGGACAACATATTACCATAGGCGGAATTTGCTTACAATGATTCAATCAACAGAAGCACAGGGCAGAGTCTGTTTCAGATTGTCTATGGCATGCAGCCAAGAGGAATTTTTGAGCTGAGAGATTTAGAACAGATTGCGACTAAGAGCACTAGTGCAGAAGATTTTGCAGAAGCGATGAAGGAGCTTCACAGCCGGGTGAAGGAACGATTGAAATATTCAAGCCAGGAATATAAATGAAGAACAGATCAACACAGGAGACAGCTTCAGTTTGAAGTTGGAAATTTGATCCTCGCACATTTGATAAAGGAAAGGTTCCCGAGAGGAACATATAATAAACTGAAAAATGAAGAAAATCGGACCATGCAATGTCTTGAAGAAATTTGGGACGAATGCATATGAGATTGAATTACCAGATGGGATCAGAATTTCTCTGATATTCAATATCTTGGATTTTTACCTTTATAAAGCTGAGGAAGAAGAAATAGGAAATGAATAGCCAGAGGTTCAGTGGATAAAACAAATGCCAGTTGTAGAAAAGTCGCAGATGGAGCACATATTGGACAAAATAGTTGGTAAGAGGACTAGGCGAAAGGAATACTTTGAATACTTTGTCAAGTGGAAGGGCCATCCAGTTGAAGATGCCAGTTGGGAAAATGAAGCAGAGATTTAGAAGCATGGACAGACCGTGTGAGAGCTCATGGACAAGAGCCCATGAAAATTTTCAAGTGAGGGAGTATGATGCAGGAGCATCGCCAGCAGTTAGCAAGCGTGCGTAGATGTGGAAGACAGTTGGACAAGCGCCAGTACATTTCTTGTTGAAATGTTTTGAAATTTGGAAGCGCCATATAATTAATGGGATAGTTAATAGAGGCGTACTCACATTTATGGAGGATCATTGTAATCAGACCTTGAGCGTCCTTCTCTCGTCTGAACTAGATAGAGGCATCTATGCAAAGTTAATGTAGGTAGATAGAATTTAATGCTTAGATTAGACAGTTTTAGAGTGCAAGAAGGAAACGGGATATAGACACCCTCATTGTATAGTTGTATAGAGGATTGTTGTTGAGATGAGAACATAGAGTAGAGAAGAGAAGAAGCAGAGAGTTGTGTAGAAGAATTCAATGTACAGAAGTTCTGAATTAATACAAAAAGATTTGATTCAGATTCATGGTGTTGTGATACTCTTTGTGTATGTATTGTTGAATGTTATACTCATGAATGTTTTACTCTTTCTGTCATGCATTTGTTGTTTATGCTATGTGTGTATGATTTCTTGTTAAATGTCTAAAATCTAAGAGAGAAAGAGGGTGTAAGGGATATGAGTTTCAATTGTTTCTCTATCTGAGCCAGAGTTCCTGCAAGGAGTGCACTTGAATCGTCCGCAAGGAGTGCGTTGACAAAGGGTTCAGAGGTTTGTCTATGAAAGCTCAGATAAGATAGCTTTTGTTCTCATTTCCTCAGGAGTGCAGCTAAGCACAGGAGTCGTGCAAAGTGTGTGCAGGCCAGGTAAAGTCTCGGAGTTTGTGAACCTAAGAAATTGTTGAAGGACTACTGCTGCAGGGAGTGCGCAGAGTTGAAGGACTTCAATCCTTTGAAGAAATTGAAGGATTTGCCGCAAGGAGTGCATGCAGGAGTCTTCTTTAAGACTTGGGATTGGAGAAATATTAGGAGGGATAGAGTCTTCATAGTCGTCGAAGAACAGAACAGAAGGTTGACATCTAGAGGCATCACAAGGTTGTGTTGCTAGCGGTCAAGTTCCGTGGCAAACCACTTTATCAAATTTGTAGAAGTTCTTAGAAGGGAGAAAGGATGGTCAAAATTCTCCATGGAGAATTCACGAAGTCCCGTGAACCGTCAGATCTTGCAGAGTAGCAGGGAAGTTACGGCAAGTGTTTTTAAAGGGTTCAAGCTCAGGAGAGAGAGAGTCGTAGATCCAAGTCAACAGGAGTCGTTGGATTTGGTCGTGGATTTTCATTTCAGGGTTTCGGGAGTTGGGGAACTGAAAGCCTTGTATCAAGACTCGTGAAGTGCGAAGTCCCGAAAAGGTGGAAAGTCAAGTTGTAGACTAGCGCTAGGAATCATGTCAGAGTTTGACATTTCGAGATTTTCGGGAAATAGAGTGTCGGGATTTCAGAGGTCGTGGAGCAGAGTTACATGACATCGCAACTCGCAAACTCACAAAAGTCGAATAGCCGAAATTGATATCAGGATTCAGGAATTCAGGTTTTGCATTGACAAGAGATTTTGGTATCAAGAGTCTCACGCTCCCGATACGCGAGAATCGCGCTGACCGTTGGATCAAGCGGGGGATCACAGTCATTGATTTCTTTTGGTGAACAACATCAGAGTTTGGTAATTTGGGTTTCGGGGGTCTGAGGGATAAGACACTTGATTACAGGATTCACGAAATCGCGAAGTCTGATCTCCCGAAATGTGAAGGGGGAATTCCACGAGGTTTTGATATGGGTGCAGATTTCCCGAAAGGGAAATAGAAGAGTCAATTGTTGAGAGCTCTTCGAGCCAGTGGAAGAAGAACGATCATGTGTATGTGGACTTCTGACCCGCGGGTTAGGAGGGCTGTGTTAGAGTCTTTTCATCTTTCATACAAAGCCAAATCAAGTGGAAAGACAATTGGGATTCTTGTTCAAGGGCATAAATGAATGTAAATATTCTTGTTGAAGGGCCTAAATGAATGTAAATATTCTTGTTCCAAGATTTTCCTTGTTAGATGACATTGCAGATGTTCTTGATTTTCCTGTATATGATGAATATAATGATGATGATGATGTTGAATTCCTAGAAAAACCAGTTGCATGCCTTCTATCAAAAAATGTTCCTTTTCAGCAGTATATTGAGAGAAATCAGCCTACATATCACAGTATTAAATCAGCTGAAGGAATTCCTCTACCTTTGTGCTTTTCTTCATTTAAACCGTTGAAAAATAATTCTAATACCATCACTAAAGAAAAGGGAGTTGTAATGATGCCAAACCACGATGATTCACTGGAAAAACTTGACAAGGAATTGCATCCATTGGTAGAAAATGAAGTTGAAGATGAGTGTGTTCACCAACCCAAAGAAAGTGGAAAATGTGCATATGACAGTAGTAAAGAAAATGTAAAATATTTTGAATCAGGTGGAAGAACCTTGCCATTGTGATTTTATTCTTTCAAATTGCTGAAGAAAAATGTTTATAATGTTTCATATCAAAAACCCTCCAAGCATGATGTTGAATCTGATGAAAGCAATGGACTTGCAAATGAAAACTATCTTCCATTACATTTTTCTTCCTTTGAATGGTTAAAAGGAAATCATGAGAAAATAGAGAAAGTTGATCAAAGAATTGTTGTCAAAAGTCATTTTCCTTCTCCTAAACTTGATGAGGACATTCAATAAGATATCCAAGAAAACAAAGTACTTCAGAAGTGTTTTCCTTCCCTTATGAATGATGTGGTTGTTCAAATTATAAGTGGATTGGACGTGGATGAGGGATTTGAAACCCCATCTATGGAGACTTTAAGAAATGAACAAACAAATGATATAGAGTTTCAAGGATGCAACAAAACAGTGTATGTCACGATTCAATCAAAAATGCAGAAAGATCATAAAGAAGCAGTTGTTTTATCTAATTCCTTTGAAGATTATGGTTCTAAAAATGTTCTCAGAATTGAAGAAGTAGAGAAAGAAAAACAAACACTTATGAAGGAGGCATGCCCTTCTATTTTGGTTCATCAAAAGAAAATGTTTTCTCATGTGTTTCATGACCCCGTGGCACATTATATGGAGAGTTTTAACAATCAAAATTTACATATTATGATGGGTTGTAATCTTAGGGATGAAGATGATGGTAAATCAACATCAGCATTAAATATGGATTTCTTTCTACCAAGGGGTTTATTCCAGTCAACACTATCTTGTAGTTCAGAAGATTGTTATTCCCAACAGTCTTAGCTGATTTTTCAACTTCTTCATAAAAATCAACTAGTTAAACCACATGAAAAAAAGAATGTGGTGGAAGGAGCACAACATGATTATTGTTTTATGCATGTTTTAGGAGATCCATTTGTAGTTTTGTTGGAGGCAGTAAACAGTCCCAATGTTTTTAATCTTTTGATATTTGAATTCATAGATAGATTCTTAAATGAATTATCAGTAAACAGGTTTTGGACCAAACATGTGCAAAGAAACCAAGAAGTAGATAAAATGCTTTCATGGTTGCATTGGCATTATGATCTCATTTGATTGGAAGCTCATTTTAGCAGTTACGGTAGGTAGGTGCGAATAATCTTGATGATCAAGCATTTTCAAGTTTAGGTCTCCAAATAGAGTGTTCGGTTAGATGTTAGCAGTATATCCAATGCTTAGGTCTCCAAATAGAGTGTCCAGTTAGATGTTAGCAGTATATCCAATGTTTAGGTCTCCAAATAAGAGCAGTATGCAGACTTCAGTTTTCAATGAAAATTGGTGACAGATCAGGGCAGGGTACATACTTGTTTTGGGAACAACTCAATGGATAAGGAATAGGGTCAACACATTCTTTGCTACCTCACTAGGAGGGGAATCCCCCGTTGGAGCCCATGTTATCACCATTTAAATTTTCAGGGTGAAATTGTGATTTCAAGGTTAGCGAGGTGCTAAACCGATTTAGGAGTCAGATAAATTTGGGGAAATGTCAGAAATGGAAAAAGAGATTAAATTTGGTGGAGGTGTTAGGAAAATCGAGTTTGAAAGATCATAGATAACCATCCGTCGAGATCAATGGTTGGGAGAGATTTAGGGCTGAGAACTAGCGCAAAGGTTAATTTTTTAATGCAGGCCTGAAATTCCAACAGTGGCTTCCCGTAAAGATACATGGCGTCATAAGACGCATTTTTATGCCGCATTTCAGGGGGAAAAGCAGGTGAACTCAAAAACACTTCAACACACCCAGAAATCACGTGTTAAGAGTCATTAAATGTGTCAAATCCAATGGTCACATGTGGAAAGTAAATTTGACGGCCAATCTAATAATCTCAAGACACTTGTTTAGGTACCATTCGTCCGTGCAGTGCCAAGTAAGAGCTGCCAAATAACCAATTTAAGACTCATCATTGGAAATCGATGGTTGAACGTGAGAGGTCGTTATCCCTATAAGGACTTTCGTCAGTAGCCCATGATTAGTACTTGATGGCGACTGTTACACAAAACAGAGGTCAAATTACTCTATTTTGGGTAATTGACGTTTTATTCCAGAATCAGATAACTGCAAATCGAATCACCCATCCAATTCATGTACAGTTGATGGAAATAGGATCATGTTCCATGGAAAACAAAAAATGGCCCAATGGTTTTCATCAAACCAGGAAATTCAAGTAATATGACAGGGCTATCAAGTAAAAAAATAGAAAGGCATGTTGTGCAAGTCCTCGCAACAAAATTTCGCACAAAATCTGCGAATGAACCAGGATCAGGCGAAGAGATCAGGTTGAATCTTATTATGAAGGATTTAATCATTAATGGATATGCATATGGACACTATATGCAAGCTGGCAAGAGAAAAAGAAAAAAACGTTGGAAGGAGGAAGCTAAAGCTTGACCAATTAAAGGTACTTAAGATGACCAACCTAGTTGGCTTGACACATTAAAGGAAGAGATTGAAAAGATAAAATGAAAAATTCATGATGGGCTAAATCGAGTTTGTTTCAGTGAATCTCGTGATTTTGTAGACAGGTGGCATTCAGAGTAAAAATCTCAAATATTTCAGTTTCATGTTTGTAACGTTCCTGAGAAAGTAGGAGTTCAGTTTTGGTACATTACTCCCTCCCTAACCGATACGTATTTTGGAATCTTGGAGAAGATGATCTGTTTTTGGGTCTCATATGTAATTTATTTATATATAATGTTAAAAAGATAAATGAAGGGTTCGACTCGCTCGAGAGGGGCCTGCCCCTGTAGCAAGAAAAGATTGTGACTTCTTATGAATTTTAATACAAGCAGAGAAGGTTTTCTTAGATAGCCGAGATTCATCATGGTGTTGATGTTCAATATGTTTTCTTGTATTTCATATTCATGAATGTGTTTTTCTGCAAGCGATAATCTTTAAGCAAAAGAAATAATTCACTTTGTTGGTGCTCTTTCTCACATTGATTATACTTGTTATATGTTTATTGGCTCCTGATTTATAATTCACCCTTAATTGGTGCCTTTCTTTTGGTAGCCAACCTTTATGTTTCTTCTTCTAAAGCTATGCCAAGAGATTCGTCCTTTGTTAGATGCCTCTTGTTGTAGTGGCATTTCCTCTTTTTCCACTCCCATCTCATATTGCTTATTTGGATGAACAAAGTGCCTATCTTGCCTCTGTTCCCTCAATAATACATAGCTTGCAAATTTTCATATGATTTCAGAAGTTGACCCCATTGCCCAATGGCCATGTTCTCTTGTTGGTCCTACCAACCCCTTTAAAAAACTTGTCCTATTGCATAATCTCACCTCTATGTCTCCATTGGCAAATATTTTTGAGTATTTTCAGTATTTACACATTTGAGAGAGCCCTCTCTAATTGGAAGGGTCGGAATCTAACCTAAAGTTGGTTGAAACAGTTACCTTTGTCGTTTATTTATCAGCCAAACAAATTTACAGAGTGCTAACACATCACACTAACAACTTCGGGACTCAGCACAACATGCCAGAAAAATCCATATTTACATGATCCTCTTCTCTCTTAATTACATGATAGAAAACAAAGTGATTCTTGTGAAAAACACATGTTATAGGATTCTATATCGATCTAGAAGATTGCAATCATTTTTTATCATGCATTTCTAGGCCACCAAATTGTAATCAAGATACTTTCCTCTTTAAAGGATCTAATAAATGACTAAAGAAGACTTTGTATGCTATATAAGAAACAATTTTGTATGAGAATGAAGATGTAGAAAGAAAGTCCGGAAATTATGAAATTATTTTGAAATCAATGGTTGTCTTTTCATGCAATGCGATTTCTTTTTAAGCATTTTTGGGTTGACAATATTTCAAATTACAATTTGGTGTGGTGTGTAGAAGAGTTTTTGTAGATGAATCCATTTGATTTAATTAAATCAAGAAGGTTCAAAACATGTTAGTGTTGGAACTAAAATCAAACCATTAGTTTGAATAAGAAGACTTAGATAGTGCTATTTGACATTTTAAGGCCTAATTGGATTATAAGTTAGATTGTAGATCATTGCAATAATAACCTTATGAATTTATGAATTGTTTTTCTTTATTTATTTACTTTGCATTTTCAATTTGGGTGTTCATTAATTAAACAATATTCTCCAAATTACACCAAAACACAATACTTTTGGAGGAAGACTTATTGATTCTTGAAGTTGAATACTTAATGCAACCTAGTTTTTAATATTCTTCGGTAAAAGAGGATATGATTTATTCAAATGATATTGCAATGGTTTTATCTTCATGTATCATTGGAAAAGTCATTCTAGTGTGATAGTGTTTTTAGAAGGTTAAGGTAATAAATTAAATAGGCATATTAGAGGCTACAAATAAATTATTATTGTATATAATGTGCATAGTACTTTATAAGTAAATAGTAACTTCTAGTTGATATATAAACCAAACAAAATTTATGATACATATAGATGTGGTTAACCATTGTTGCCAAAAAAAAATCTAATAGGCTATGGACTCTCTCCATCTTTTAATGCAACCCAACATCAAATGTGCTTCCATACCATGATAAAACATAAAAGGAGAAAGAACAAGAAACATTACAAAACTAAGCAAGATCAAACACGCATAAAACCAAGCACATCAATCATACACTTGACAGGGTGATTTATGTGGAAACTCAAATTGGGAAAAAAATCACTCGCAATGATTATCGGTCTTCTTCTATTCAAGGGAGAATTACAATAGCCTTCATAGGAATACAACCATCCTCTCCTCACACATTGTACTCGCTAGTAGCATACCTCGATGTGTATACTTGTGTATATCACGAATAGATCACATAGTTACACGAACAATTCATAAATAGATTGCATGCATGCACATGTACATGTGCATGCATGAGGAAATTCGTTGACATGCTTCCAACTATTATGAAATTGAAATCTACACACAACAACAATAGTTTCCATTCATTTCTATCTATAGGAATGACTTACATTGTAAAAAGCATAGTATAAAAACCTACACACAACAACAATAATTTCCATTCATTTCTATCTATAAGAATAACTTACATTGTGAGAAGCATAATCTAAAAACCTCCATTATCTAGATCCTTCCTACCCACAACACAATGCCTACCTACTCCGAGTATTCCATGTATTGCTAGATTCTAGACTTACCATCATTGACACTATTAATCTTAAGACCTTACCTGCAACATTCAACATGGCACATAGATTTGTTTGATGTGATGCGGCATCACAACTGTGCACAAGGCATTTCCTTCGATTCCACAAGTCACCTCTACCACACACACACTACAACTCGACTTTTCAACAACTATTTGATTTTGCTACATGTTCGGTTTTTCTTTTTGCTAATGAGCGTGCAATTGTTCCCTTCCTTCCCAGCTCAAATTCAAAGACCACGCCGTGGTACGAATATTAAAACAGTTCCCTTCCCTCCCTGCTCAAATTTAAACAGCAGGCCGTGGTACGAATATTGAAACCATAGTAACAGTGAAAGTGGTGCATGCCATTACCATCTCCTTCAGGTGGTTGTGGATCGATTCCCAATGTGGAAAAGATGTGTCATTGAATTTCCTTCAATAATAGACTGCGCACCCGCCTTATATGTCTTTTCCACGACCTTGGAAAATGGAATGGAATGACACTTCAGACGCTGGCAATACCGTTCAGCATCAGTCCTGTACGAAAACAGGCATGCAAGGAGAGTAAAGCTTTAACCACCATGTGATTCCTTGAATCGCATCGCGAACATCAGTTTTAACTGTTATTAGAGTTGTAAAAACTGTAAAATTTTAAGAATTCTTATAATTTTCTAAAACTGATATTAGAGTTGTTAAAACAGTCAAATTTTAAGAGTTTTTTAAATTAAAATTCGTTAAAATTGATGTTCAAGTTGTCAAAATCGTCAAATTTTAATTTTAAAAACGGTTAAAACTGGTGTTTGAATTATCAAAACCATCAAATTTTAAGAATTTGACCGTTTTGAAAACTCTAATACCAGTTAAAACTTATATTCGAAAATTATAAGAACTCTTATATAATTGTGGAGCATCAGGTTTAACTGATATTAGAATTTTCAAAACTGTCAAATTTTAAGAGATCTTAAAATTAAAATTGGTTAAAATTGATGTTCAAGTTGTCAAAATCGTCAAATTTTAATTTAAAAAACGATTAAAATTCTTGTTCAAATTATCAAAACCATCCAATTTTAATAGCCGTTAAAACTAGTGTTCGAGTTTTCAAAACCGTCAAATTTTACTATCCGTTTGGTTTTGAAATTCTTACCATGGAGATGAGAGATGAGTCTTTTATTTAGTTTAAGTTTTAAGAAATTGTCGAGACGATTTGAACCAAGAAATCTGTCGGAGGCGAGAGGGATATTATGCTCTCTAAATCGATAAACAATTGAGAATTCTTTTCCAGGAGAAAAGGCACGGAAGTATCGCTTTAAAATTTTCATTATTTTATTTTAAGTGTTATTAGATGCAAATTGCAAGAAGTTAGGCGTACGTTTAGTTCTGCATTTGCTGTAGCTTCGGTGAGAAAAAAAAATGTCCCCATTCAATTATCTTTTTACTATCATAAATACAAATATACAGCCGGGATTTGCTACCACATAGCCCTGTTAAAGTTATGTAACTGGTAAGTGTATTCGCTTGAGCAAAGTCGTGATGGAAGTGTGATAATAGTGGTAAATGTATTTATTTAAGATATTAAAAGTGGTGATAATAATAATAATATTTGTTTAGTTATTTAATCATTAAAGTTTATTGAGTATACAGAATACAAATATACAGCTGGGATTGCTATTACAAAGTTCTGTTAAAGTTATGTAACTAGTAAGTGTATTAGCTTGAGCAAAGTCATGATGGAAGTGTGATAATAGTGGTAAATGTATTCATTTAAGATATTAGAAGTGGTGATAATAATAATAATAATATGTGTCTATTTATTTGATCATTAAAGTTGATTGAAGTATACATATTCTACTTTTCTCTATTTGAACCGGCTTGAATCGGCTTGTCATCTTACCACTTATCATAACTTATATCTGATAAGCAAGTTAATGAAGTTAATGAATAATATGTATTAATCAAATTGCCTAATAATTAAAGAACACAAAATAATATGTGCTAAAATTATCTGTGTTAATCTTGATCTTTCATTTGTGAACACCACAAAGAATATTCTTCTATCCTTAAAAAAACTTAATCTAAAAGTAAAAGTTTTCCATGGATATAATCCTATAGAAAATATACAATGTCCAAATCTGACGAACCATGGGTGTAGGTATGAAGGTATATATATACACGATCATCCAAGGGTATAAAAAGGTAAAGTTTATGCATGCTTAATTATAGTTTTCTATAAAATTTGTTTAATTTGTATAAAACAAGAGAAGTTTCCACTTAGTTAAGAACATTTGAAATAAATTTGTAAGATGTATGTTAGGGATTGAATTGCTGTGATTTATCGTGCATCGCTTCAATCTGGTTACGTTGAAAGGCATATATCTATTGGAGATGGGTACAATTAATGATCTTTTAATCTTAAATTATAATCTGATGGTTACACATTGAAGATGCTGATATATTCTTAGTCGTCCTCCAAAATCAATGAGACATATTTATTGTTGATAACTTCCTTGCATTTATGAATGCATCAGTTAACCTGTTTACTTTTTAACATTTACCTAATCATATTAAGAAATTACTGTAACATCATATGATTGCCACGTTTAAATAATTAACCTTTGAGATTACCACGTTTAGCAGTGACTCCTTCAACTTCATTCTTGAAAATTACACGTATTAAACAAGTCATGTTTCCATGCTATCACAAATTTAATCAACTGTCTACACTTTTCCTCTACCTCGAATCTCCTAGCTGTAAGCCTTTCAACGTTCACCAACCGGGAGTTAGCGGTTGTGCTATTAATATCAACAATGTTCATGTTTTTTTATGTCTCCATATGATAACATGAATAATGTATACATTTTAAAAGATTTTGATTTTAAAATATGTAATCGAGGCCTTGAGCTTCTTAGCCCACGTGTCTTTGACCAGTATTAATGATGGTGAAGTCTAGTCTATCCTCGATGTATACATTTTAAAAGATTTTGATTTTAAAATATGTAATCGAGGAGCTTCTTAGCCCACGTGTCTTTGACCAGTATTAATGATGGCGAAGTCTAGTCTAGCCTCGATCTCGTAATATCAACAATGTTCATGTTTTTTATGTCTCCATATGATAACATGAGTTATGTATACATTTTAAAAGATTTTGATTTTACCCTATGTAATCTAGACCTTGTGCTTCTTAGCCTACGTGTCTTTGACAAGTATGAATGATGGTGAATTGTAGTTTAGTGGCAAATTGGTAATATATTAAAGTTTTTTAATTGTTTTGTTGGTTGGTTGGTTATTTAGTTTATATAATATTTAAGATGATGATGGTTAATTTTCAATGAAAGTAAATTTAGTTTTTTCTATATAAAAAAAGAAAAGGAATTAATTGATTTGTTTCAAAAAATAAAAATTTATGATAAAAAAAGGTTTGGAGAGAAGCTTTTCTAAATCTCTATAGTTTTGATGACTTAGAAGGATAGGAAGGTTATTATTGTTATAAATATTTTTGAAATTGAGATTTACTATGAACTTATGAAGGACATTTTAAAGAAAGTGCTTATAATTCTCCAAAAACTCTAACTCCAACCCTAGTACAGAGTTGAGGCATTGAAAAACCCTAATCCTAGTCATAGACGACTGTCATTCCATTGTTAAACACTTAGATACTAGGAAAGGAAGGGATTTCATTCTTGTTGTATTGATTTATTGTTCCATAATTTAGCAAAGCAAGGTGATGGAATATTGGGGTAGAACAGAGAAAGTAGAAGACTCTATAACAGTGATATAATCTACAGTGTCCACGACAAATCCATAGAGAGTTCACCTTTCTTTGTATTTTCATTTCATAAGTAAGAGGAAAAGAGTAAGGCATACTACTCACATTTTGACTGGGTTTTCCCATATTGGGTTTCCCATGGTACATCTTGTGTTCATTATGTGGTTGGTGTGGTATTTGTTTTATCTTTGATCCGAATTTTATGAGAAAAACGAAATGAACACAAATTATTATTATTATTATTATTATTATTATTAACATAGAGACACAAGGAACAATAACAGAGATACAGTAAAATAAATATGTTGAAACTGTAAAATGCAGACTAAAAACAAGCTTGCTGGAATCATGGTGTATTATTTCTGAGAAGAGATGTGACGATTGCGCTCATTCGCAAGAAGATTATTACATTGAGGCTCTGAAAGCCTTTTTACAATAAACATGAATGCCAAAACCCTAGAAATCCAAAAACCTAACCCTAGGAGATGAAGCGCCAAAAGTCATGTGGGCCTCGTTGGGGTAAGTTAGTACATCAACTTCCTAGGGTCATAAGTTTTGCATACGATCTATGTTTTAGGCACAAGATAACCTGTTGGAAAGGTCTAACCGAGGACTATACATTATGTTGTCAAAATTTGACTTTGTTTATAATTTGTTTGTGGTGAGCCCTAAAAATGTTGTTTAGGGTCTCAAAACGACCCCAAAAGTTCAGGACCTGAAAATTAGGAAAAAAATGCCAAGATGAGCCAGTTGGAATAAATGGGTGGTCACCGATATCCACCTAGATCAATTCTCCTCCCTTAGGAAGAAATGGTCTCCATTGCGTTGAGTTCCCCCATCAAATGAGGAAATTTATGCTGAATTTGGCCCCGAGTGAGTGTAAGGTAGCTAGAGAGGTAGTGGGGGGGCCCAGAGGGCCCATAGTGATAATAGTGGAGGTCATTCAATGTAAGGTGGACTAGGTCCACTATATTATTAAATAAGGCCCACTATGGTAGTTAG